>JAGKTI010003593.1:0-25502 GCA_018397915.1 Birgus latro
CTGCATGGGTGTAAGGTTAGCTGGTTTAGGATTTGGTTCCATAATAGATGTATACGATGACTAGACAGGTCATTAAATATCAAGCATGTGTGGCGTCAGACGTTGAAAGGCGCCTTTTGATGGGAAATAGGGTAATGGCATGAGAGAGTTGTACCGTAGTTATATGAAAAACAGACGAATGGACTATTAAGTTATTGGTTGTTTCAGGATTCGGTTTTTATTGCACAGCATCAAATATCGAAAATGTATGGCATCAGACGTGAAAATGTGTAGTTTGAATGTTAAATAATAATAATAATAAAAAAAAAGAGGTTAGCTGTAGTCAAGAAAGAGCAGACGAGTGAACTATTAATTGGCTGTTTAAGGATTCGGTTCTATAGTACAGGTACACAGTGTATATACGAGACAATAAGGATCAAACAAGTATAGTGTCAAACATGAAAAAGGTGCAGTTTGATAGTAAACTAGAGTAATGACACGAGGTTAGGTGTACCCGAGTCGAAGGTGTATATTAGTGAACACAGTGGCAGGGACGGAGGAGCCGCGGTGGAGGAGGAGGCCGCCCCGGCATATTATCCCGGGGTATATCACCATCTTCTGCTTCCTCATGCTCCCGCCACCATGGTGAATTGGTGTTTGCTGCCGGATCATGTGGTTGAAATTATCTTCTCGTACCTGGACGTGCACGACCTGCGCAACTGCTCCCTCGTGTGCAAGAACTGGTACAGGTACTTGAACGACGAGAACAACGATGTGTGGCGGCTGCACTGCGTCAGGAAGCTGGCCGAGGAGGCACTGAAATCGGACCTTTTAGCCTCGGTGCCCACGTACAAGGCTAAACTGCGAGCGTTTTACCATGCCTGGAATCCGAATGACTGTTCCAGGAATATATACGTGAAGCCGAACGGGTTTACACTGCACAGGAACCCAGTGGCGCAAAGTACTGACGGTGCGAGGGGCAAAATGGGGTTTAGGTCAGGGAGGCATGCTTGGGAGGTGGTGTGGGAGGGACCCTTGGGCACCGTGGCCGTCATAGGCATAGCCACCAAAGACGCAGCCGTGCAGTGTCCCGGCTACGTCGCTCTGTTGGGCTCGGATGAACACTCGTGGGGTTGGAACCTCGTCGACAATCATTTATTACACAATGGAGATTCACAAGGCAATTACCCACTGTTAAATAATGCACCAAAATATCAGGTAAGCTGCACATTGTCTCATTTTGTGAAGTACAATCGCCCCTCGGCATCGATGTTTGGGTCAGTCGCGCCCCTCATCTAGGCCAATGGAATTCCAGTAAGGTTAGGGCTCTTAGTTTAGACAGATCAGATTAGAAGATAAGGGAAATGACTATCAAAAGCTGCCAGTATACCTTCAGGGACATAGGTTAGTCTCTTACACGTAAATGATCTGTCTGGGTATTTGTGTGGGTGTGTAGTAGTAGTAGTAGTATTTGTTGTTCCTTAGGCAGTCTGGCCAAACAGTGCCGAGTGTGCATGTGTGTGTGTGGAGGGGCAGTCACCATGTATGCATGTGGGGTATGGACCTAGTATTTTAAGTTTAAGGTTTGCACATAGAATAAGCTCTGAAGATCATCCTTTTCTGTAATTCACTGTATATATACTATACTGTATATGTATGTATGAATACCCCATTATGTTTTTGAAATTTTGTTAAAAATGGTAGCAAAGTATTAACAAATGATGCAACACCTAAGCATTGGGGTTTGTTATTATTATTATTACTATTTATAGTGGTAGGTGGTTGTGACCATCATCCACTCACTTGATGTAGTTCTGCCTATTTCTTCCTTAGCCTTTATCATTCTTTTTCTGTGCCTGCCCTCCTCTCTTCCTGTTTCTCCCATCTTTCCTGTGACTTCTTATTGCTTTTCTTTCCTTTACAGGTGGCTTTCCATTGAGTGACAAGCCAAATGGTTTCCTGTAAGCCAAGAAACCATTTACAACGCTGGGTGGTGACCATATAACCAACCCATACATGTGTAGTGTATATTATATAGGCATTAGTATATATCTCATAACACAATGTACAGGATGTACTGTATATTATATAGGCATTAGTATATATCTCATAACACAATGTATAAGATGTAGTGTCTGATTTCACATGATATTTGTACACAGTCTGTTGTCCCAGACTATCAAGAGTCCTAACATATGATGTTTCTCAAAATATCCTCGTAGTCTAAACAAGCAGGAAACTCGTGATGTATTCAAACACGTGGAAGCCCACAGGAGATCGATTAGACACTACTACCTTACCTAAACATCCTTTCCCACCTGTATATAATGGGAGAGAGAAGCCCTTCACATCAGAAAGGGAGAGAAGGAGATAAGAGAATGCCCTAGAGCACAATTAGGGCAGAGTAAGGAGAAAGGGGAGACTCGCCGTCACGCAAAGATCATTGTATATCGCCATCAAGATAAATCTACAATAAAACTCAGTAACCCAAGAGTCCTGTAACTCACCTTTGTTGATAATACGTCTCACGACTTTATTCTGGTTGTATTAAATAACCCATCATCGACTTCCCAACAAGAACCTCCGACCACGCTACCGAGACATGCTCCCTACTTGTCAACAAGTGGGTTGGTGGAGGGTTAGTGCCCCTCCCTGTAGAACAAATAACTCAGAGTCAAGTGGCCACCCCTAATGGGATTGTGGCATCTGGCAACAGATAGATAGATTATTATTTATGAGGGAGGGGGGAGGGCAGTCAAATGGCGGGTGACAGCGACTTAGAGGCATTTTGTCTGCGGCCACCCTTTGTGGGTGTAGGGCGTTGCGCTATAAATAGATAGAGAGATTATTTATTTGTTAGCTGGATGTGACAGTCATTCAAAATATTTCATTTCTTTGAAATTAGCTCTTCAAACAATAAGGCCTACTTTGATATTATAGTAGGTGGTGTGGGAAACCTTATAACACTTTTTCCTTATTACTGTATATTGCACAGTTTGTTTTATCCACTTGTGTGTTGCTTTGCCTGACTTTCTCTATACCCATTTCACTTTAACTTGGTCCATATTTCTTACCCTTTGCAGCTTATTTCATGTAGCTCAGTGACAGAATCAGGCAGTAATGTGACTCTGCATCCTTTCCATAGCACTGCCCCATGACTAGCAATATAATCTAGTGTTAGTCTCTTCTTATATTTCGGTATTCAAGATGAGGAGATGCCAGTTTTAGGCCAAGTTTGAGTAAAAAAGGTTATAGTTAGTAATAGTTTTAGTAGTTACCATTTTGAGCTGATACTGTCCCCCCTCCTGCAGTCCATCTTCTTCTTTTGGGGGGATAGGGAGGGAGGTGTAGGAGAATTATAAAAATGACAAAAGAGTGTAACAACGTGTAATACCAATACACCAGTCCTGTATGAGACAGCCCTAGCATGTATTCAATAGGGACGGTGGGTGTTAGCACCGAAGTGGTGACATGTGGAGGTGTATGGATGTAGAAGGACTACAGGGCCTTGATAACGGGCTGTAAAGCCTATGCCCAGAGTTGGTCACATAAAAAAAATAAAAAAAACTTAGTATGAGAGACTGACAAGGAGAGTATGTGAGTGAGATGGAGGGGGAGACCAAGGATGAGATAGAGGGGTATATGAGGAGGGGGGGGAGTTGGAAGGGAGGCAGCCAAGTGACAGAGGACAGGGCAGCATGGAGGCAATTTGTTTATGACCACCCATTACAGGATTAAGGCATGTGACAATAGACGTCTTTCTTTCCTTCATTCTTTCCTTGTCCTTTTGCCTACAGGTGACTTTACACTCCCTCATCTGTCTCTCTTTCCTTCATTCTTTCCTCTTCCTTCTGCCTGTGGGTGACTCTACACTGAGTGACAAGCCAAATGGTTTCCTGTACATCAGGAAACCATTGACTACATTGGGTGGTAACCATATAACCAAATTATGGCGCCTGGTGGTTTAGTGGGCAATTAAGGCGCTCCAATCGGACTGAGCCGGTGAAGGTTTATATCCAAGGGGTGGTTGGGGTTTATTGCTCACATAATGCCACTCAGGGATGAGTGAGGCTGGTCACTCTCATCTTAAATATCAGGGCCAATCTGCCTAGCCCCGGGCTCCTACGGTCCTTGTATGGCAACATAGGATTGGATGATGGATGGACAATAGACAGATAAATACTGTAGAATTAATTGCTAAGAAAAAGGTGCTTGTCTCCTATGGTGCTTAGTATGTGGGCCTACTGTTATTTCTCTCTCAGTGTGCAGGGAATTATACCAGTACTGATGGAAAAATTTCACTCAACTCAATTTCATCATCATTGTCATCGTCATCATTGTCATTGTCATCATTGTCATTGTCATCATCATCATCATCATCCTTGTCATCATCGTTGTCATCATCATCATTATTTCCGACACCACACTTCTCCTGGGAACCCATGAACAGGAAATGGCCATAAAAAAAACTCCTCTAGGCAAGCGTGCTACACCTCTCTCAATATAGCACTTTTACTTTGAAGCAAGATTATTTGTTGTAAACCAAGACACTTTAACTGGATAGAGACTGCGAGGGTTTACATCAAAGAGATTCTTAGGGTTTATAATACCACTCAGGGAAAAGTGAGGCTGGTCACCCTTGTGTTAAATTTTTTGACCAAGCAGCCTAGCCCTGGACCCCTACACTCTTGAAGGGGCAGGAAAGGATTGTATGCTGGATGGATGGATAAAATTGGAGTGTGGGAGGGATGTAAGAGTCACTGTGAACAGACACCTAAAACATTGGCAAGAGTGCATTATGTAGCTACTAAACAAAGCAAGTTGGGTCTGGGACTATTTCTATCTATCTGTCTACTGCCAGACGTCTCAATCCTGCGGGGGATCCCACAAACAAATTGCCTCCCTGTCGCCCTGTTCCCTGTCATTTCACTGCCCTCCCCCAAGCTCACACACCCCTCTCTCATATACCTCTCCACTCAATCCCTCCACCTCATCCTTGGCCTCCCCCTCCCTCTCCCTCCCCCTCTCCCTCCCCCTCTCCCCCCTCTACCTCACTCACATACACTCTCCTTGTTAGTCTCTTGCTCTCCATCCTCTCCACATGGCCAAACCACCTCAGTGTATTTCACCTAATGCTTTCTATCACATCTATATCCACACCATGTCTACAAATGTAAATACTGTAACAGGATACCAGTAACTAAAAGATGATATTACAGTGCTACTTCACCTTGCTTTAGTAAGGTTACACTTGGATTATGTGATACAGTTTTGGGGGTGTCCACTATCCACTCACTCAGTGTAACGCCACTTGTAAAGTTACTGTATACTTAGGGACAAAAGCAACATTGTTCTTTAACCCGGGAAATGTTGGATGGTAACTGTATTGATGCAGTGTGTGTTTATTTTTTTATGGTCACTTTGTTACAGTATCTTTGTTACCGGGTATTACTGTTTGTTTATTACAGTATTACGGGACATTGTGTACAGTACTGTGTTAATTTTATCATTACAGTACCAGTATGTTTTATTATTAGCTACAATACGTTTATATTTTCAGTATGTACAGTATTTTTTATTATTACAGTACAGTGATGCCTTGGTTATCATGTGTAATTGATACTGTGCCTAGTGTGTGAAAACAAAATTGCGTGATAATGAACTGCACAGAACCCATGGAATTGATCCGGTGTGGCACCAGGCGCCCCATTTGTAAACCCCAATTTTCACATTTGCAACAATTTAGACCCACTAAATACATAACAGTGGTACATACAGATACTGTCATGGTACAGTAGGTATCAGAAACACATGTAGGCTTGGTAATGTTAATAGAACATGATGAAAAGGATACAGTAATGAAGAAGCATTTACTAAATAGAGATCTGAGATGGGCTTTAGATAAGGGGTTCTGAGGTTAGGGAGTGAAGAGTTAGTGGTCTCTGCCGCATAGTATTAACCTCGCATAGTATTAACAGATTTTACACCATTATCGTTTTTGCATGTGCAGTGGCTCAGATTCTTTAATTTTGTACTGTACTGTGTGTTTATTTTCAGGTAGGGGAGAGAATACGAGTCATACTGGACTGTGATGATAACACGTTAGCGTTTGAGAAGAACTACGAGTTCCTAGGAGTGGCATTTAGAGGTATGATATGCTCTCAAGGTAAAGTGCTGTTGTATTTGTAATTGTATTCATGTTTTTAGCCATGATTTATTTTTATATATTGATTTTTTACTGTACAGTGTTTTTACTATTCACAGACAGGAAGATATTTAGTAATCTTCTCATTGCATTTGATATACTTTTAAAACAAGTTACAGTTGTAATTTTTGTACATAAATTGATTTTTTATATTAATATGCAGTCTAAGTCCTTCACAAATAGAGCTCATGTGTCAGTTGCAGGCCTTGTGTACAGGTAATTGGGAGAGTTTCTGGAAGGGTTACATACTGTGATAAAAGGGAGAATTAATATGCAATCTTTTGTTGTCTGCTGCCATACTGTACAGTACTTACCACACTGGCTTTATTCAGGTTGGGAAGGGGTGTGTAAGGGAGAGGTTAAGTGCATGCGAGGTACACTAGTTGGGGTGTGGAGCGGAGAGGTTGAGGCATGTAAGATAGTTGGCATTGTGGGTTTGCATGTGTTAGGAGTGCGTAGTTTCTTCCCTTAGATTATGACCTGCTGAATCAAAACGTTTCTAGGAACTTGAGTACTTGCTGCTAGGTGAGTATGGACAAGGGAATATAGGAAAAGTGTCCAGCATTTCCACCAGCCTGGGAGTCAACCTGGGTCCTCTCACGTGTGATGCAAATATTCTACTGCTACACCAACAGTATCCACAATACAAGGGACTGTTTTAGACACAGGCTATAAATTCTCTTGATAACTTTTTTGAGGATTGGCTTTATCAATTCTCACACTTTTTTCAGGACTGACTCTATAAATTCTCTTGATAGCATTTTTTGGGACTGACTAGACTTGTTTCTGATGCAGTACAGAGTTTAGTAAGTTATTCACTGATCAGTAAAGTTAGCATTTGAATACATTGTGGTGAATGAACTTTACACACTGCACCATTGCTACTTGATCCATCTTGCACTTGATGCTTTTAGTGTCAGCCATTTACTCAATATATATTTATTCATTTTAGCTTTTAATTATAACAGTTTCATCTAACAGTTATCTTAATATTTGCTTACTCTTTTTACCGTGAATACAGTTGGCCCTCCATATCCGTTCATTCTTGTACTTCAGTTATTCACAGGCAAATAAAATCATCTCAAACTATGCAGGTTTAAAATGTATTGCATTGGTAAGTCGCCTCAGAATATACCCCAGCCTGTTAGATTTCAATGTTTTGTGTTGTTTGGGGCACTGCAGTGGATTTTTAGGCAGTCACATTGTTAAATTATGCTTCAGGGTTCCTTCTGTTGGGGTGCCAGTTATTTGTGGATTTATTGTCATTTGTAGGCAAGAAAGCAGAACTTCCGGCTATCAGAATTCTTTTATTCCCCGAACTGCATCTCTTTTGAACTCACTTCACCAGAGTTGTTTCCCCCCAAATTCAACCTACAGCTGTTCAAGTCCAACTGTTACAGATTTTTTATGAATGGAGGACACCATTAATTTGGTGTATGATTTTTTAAAATTCATTTGTTTTTCTTTCTTCTTCTCTGTAAAAAAAAAAAAAAATAATAATTCATGGTTTTTCATCATTCACAGACAAGTTTGTAATATATATACAGTATCTCATGTTAATTTGGAGGGTTGACTGTATGTGGTGACTTACATTTACTTTAAGGTTACAGTTTACAGTACTTTGGTCAATCTTTGCAGGGTTGCCAGATAAGCAACTGTACCCCTCAGTGTCAGCGGTATATGGCAACACTGAGGTGTCTATGGTATACTTGGGTCCGCCGCTGGATGGCTGACCCGCCCCACCTCTAGTTCGGATGCTGTCTTACCAAGAGATGTCCAGCAGCTGTGGGATGTCAGGTGGCCATGGGAAGTCAAGCAGCTGTAGGATTTCAAGTGGCCATGGGATGTCAGGTGGTAATGGGATGTCAAACAGCAGTGGGGTGTTAGGCAACCATGGAATACTCAGTGTTGTGTGGTGGGTCCCAGTTGCCATGACGCTATGACCAGGTGTGGGGCCTGTCAGTCACTAAGGGCCAGATATTAAGGTGGTGTAGGAGTCTTCTACGCGCCTGTTTCTTAGCAATTTATTTTGTATACTACACCTTATCTCCCAGAATGTGACCAAGGCAAACTGTCTACTAAAAATGTATACCATAAAAGGGATATAAAGGTGTAATAGGCATGATAAATAGCTAAGAAAAGGGTACTGTGAAGTCTACAGTGCAGCTTCCCTCAGGCCTCCCTGGCTTGGTACACAACTTGCCTCGTCTATGGCAGACCCGGGTGCATCTGTATCAACTGTGCATCTCGTAAAAGTGTAGTGGGTGGACGGTCTTGGCATCAGACACTTGCAAAATAATTTAAAATCCAAGTGGTTTGTAATAAATGAAGACTTTTACTAAATAATTCGAATGAGAACCGTTTGCAGTGAGTGACGACGCTGAATTTTGAAATAAATGAAAGTGAGAGTTGTTTACCATAATAATTTAAAGTGGAATTGGTTTATGATAAATGAAGACTGAATTAACAAAATATCGGGTAGAAAACTGTTTGCATTGGATGACAACTGAATCATGAAATAATTGAAAATGAAAGCTGTTCACAGTAAAGGAAGACTCGAGCTATGAAGTAATTTAGATGAGAGTTGTTTGCTGGAAATAAGGCAAAGTTTCAAGAATAAAAAAAGAAAAAGAGCAAGACCTGTTTGCAGTGCATGAAGACTTAAGTGTGATCAAAAACAAAACTTTCCTTCCCTTATTCATGGAGGAAAAAGGGAAGGATGACATTCAAGTTTTTTTTATAGTTGCAAATTAAGTGCATAGACTCTCACTGCAGAGAAAAAATTATTTAAGCATGCCAAGCAGAGATGCCACTGCACTGCATGCCATGTGCCTTGGAAAAAAAAATCCATAATAATGAAATGACACTGGGTTCTGTCAGTTTCTATCAAACTTTTGGTCTTTTCACCTGTTTGTATTTGAGCATTTCTATATGTATATAAATAGTTAGATATGTTAACTTCTTATTGGCCCTTTCACTGTGACAATGCTTGTCGTACTCTTGGCAATACCCGATTATTTTATTCAGCTTGCAATATACATTTATAGTGAAGGAATCTACTTATTTTAGTACAGTACCTCAGTCACAACAATGGGCCTGTAGTAAGCTGAATAATAATCCTGTGTGATTGGCCAGGAAGTAAGAGTAATATTGCCATATTGAAAGGGTTGATTACTGCACTAGGTAGTCACACCAAAAATCATAAATCAGTATTCAGAGGAAGGGCCGGGTGCCACGCTCTGATGTACTGGCGATGCGTGACAGAGCAGGTGTCGGGTGTGAGAATAGTGCAAGGAAGTGGCATGTACAGATGGGGATTAGATTATTTCCATTTTTCATTCAGACAGTTACAAAATGTTCACAGTATCCTGAAACCACTTTTTAGATAAGTTTACTGGTATGTGTTTCAGTTACATTACTCTTTCACAATATCCCGAAACCACTTTTTACCTCCGAAACTTGTACAGTGTTCTGAAACCATTTTTTTAGTTAATCATAAAAATTGCACATTATTTTGAAACCACTCTTTAGTTACCATAATTTTGAACCTCTTTCACAATATTCTGAAACAGATTTTTAGCCAGACAAATGTGGTACTAAGCTGTTGCAACTCTTAAGCAGTAATTTGAAGCCGGTTTTTAGGCGAACATTTGTGAAACTTACTCAGTATTCTGAAACCCTTCTTTAGTTGAACATTTATGAAACTTAAACCTGTAAGACAATCTGAAATCAGATTTCAGCTGAACAGTTTTGAAGCATACAAAATCAGTCCTTTATTCTGAAACCACATACCATAGCCAGATAGTAACAAAACGTACACAATAGCTCTTTTTAAAACCACTTTTTAGCTGAGTAATTATGGAACCTCAAACAGTATTCTGAAAGCTCTTTTTAGCTGAACATCATTAAACTTTTATGTACAGGTAATATCCTGAAAACCGTGCAGGGCTCAGATGATTGCAATATGGTACTGCATTTTTTTTTTTTTTTTTAATGAAGTTTAGTAATATTTTCTTCACAGCTACAGTTAGGGACAAAAGTTTATTTAATATTTCTCCTCATCTGCTTCTCAATTTCCTCTGCTGGCTAATATTCCAGAGCTGAGAGAGGCAATATTTTTCATCTTCTGCTTCTCTGTTTCCTCTGCTGGCTAATATTCCATAGCTGAGAGAGGCTTGGTACGTTTCCCTTCCCATAGTAAATGCCTTTTTATATGTTGCATCAGGGAGGAAAGTGCTAGACATGCCACAAGTGTGAAGTAAACACGGTGGAATATTCGTCCAACTTTTGTCCCAAGCTGTAAAGTAATATGACGTTTTCTGGTTCTCGTTTTTGTATTTTCTGTGTTTGGGGCGTTAATTCCTTCCGGCCAAGGGCAAAAGATATTTTGTATTCTTTGTATCCCCTGGCATTTTTTTTTTTTTTTCTGTTTTCAGTTTGGGATGGGCTTGATGGACTTTGAGGGGTTGGATATAGCCTTAACCCCTTGACTAGTAAAAAATCTTTCCAGTGTTGAATGGAGTAACTTAGTGACAGAAGGATGAAAATGAAATGCATGCCTGTTGCAGTGAAGGTCTTAAGTAAAGCGGTGTAGTCAGTGTTTTGATCTGAGGGAACTAGTCTACTTTTTTGTTTTGTTTAATGCAAGGAAAAAGGAACCAAAGCCCTAAAGATTGTTTCCACGAATAAAAAGATAAAAACAAAATATTGTAAGTAGGACATTGCTGCATAAACTTCAGTGAGCCTTAGCTGTGAGGTATGAGTGAAATTGTTTGGTTTTCATATCAGTCCTTCAATCTACCTACACTTGCCCATCAGTTGAGCTGAAGAGGGATTATCCATCTTATGTCAGGGGATGATAAACAAGAGTAGAGCACCAGCTGTCATAATCCTGGGATTTACTTGAGCACCAGCTGTCATAACACTGGGATATACCTGAGCACCAGCTGTCATAACACTGGGATTTACTTGAGCACCAGCTGTCATAATACTGGGATTTTCTTGAACACCAGCTGTCATAACACTGGGATTTACTTGAGCACCAGCTGTGATAATGCTGGGATTTACTTGAACACCAGCTGCCATAACATTTAGATTTACTCAAGCACCAACTGTCCTAATGCTGGGATTTACTCGAGCACCAACTTTCTTAATACTGGGATTTAGTTGAGCACCAGCTGTGATAATGCTGGGATTTACTTAGTTTTTTTTTTCAGTACAGTATTATTTTTGTTATTCTTCTTAAATCCTTTCCATTTCTTATCTTTGGATCTTGACTTCTCCATTTGTAGTGAGAGGTAGGGTTAGGATAGTGATGATATGGTGATGATGACTGATACATTACATCGTCATCATCATCATCGGTTTTCTGTACAGTTGGGCAGGCTTGGTACTTGGCTACACAAATGCCCCTCACCTCGCTCCCCATCCCCCAAGAGGTGGATGGTGGACTGGTGGAGGAGGGTAACTTCAGTCTGCATTTCACCATGTCCACATTTCAGTTCAACCTGGGACTACAACTAGTACTGCTGTTAGTATTGGGTTTTAGTAACATGGCATTCGTTCATTGCTTTACTTAACCACTTCGGTATTGTGTGGGTGTGGGTGTGGGTGGGTGTTTATGAGTGTGGGTGAAGGTGTTGGTTTGTATGTGTGTGTGTGTGTGTGTGTGTGTGTGTGTCATTGAGAAGGGGTTGAATGAAGGCTGCATCTAACCCACTCAGCTCAAATCATGCCTCCTTTACTGAATAAAATCAACTCCAGAGATAGATAGATAAATAGATAATGTAGATAGATAGGAAGGTAGATAGATGCGAAGAATCGAGTATAAGATGTCCTTGGGCTGAGCAGGTCGACGCCTCGTATCATTTTGTACAAAGCAGCCGCAGTGAACAGGAAGGTTGTGTGTAGGATATCGTTGCTGTTTTCTCTCTCTTTCTCCCTCTCTCTCTCTCTTTCCCTATCTTTCTCCCTCTCTCTCTCTCTTTCCCTATCTTTTTTCTCTCTCTCTCTTTCTTTTCCAACCCATTTTTTTTCCTCAGTTAATCATTATTGAGCAACATTTTTTTTTCCTGGTCATTTTTTCTTGGCTTTTTTTCTTTAATCAATTTTTTTACTAATCCTTTTTTTGAGTTGCTCGTTTTTCCTCGACTAATAATTCTTTCTTGACTAATCTTTTGTTAGCTAAATAATGTTCTTTTAATTAATTTATTTTCTTAACATATATTTTACTTAATTTTTTTTCGTGACTACAGTTGAAATGTTGTTGTTGTACATAACCACCTTGTAGTGTTTATATTTAACGTCCAACATATCCATTTTGTATTATTATTATTATTATTAGTTTTATTGCTATTGATTTTACTATTATTATTACTGGTATTATTATTGTTATTATTATTATTATTATTATTGTATTTGTATTCTCCTTTTTGTTTATATTTTCATATCCATCATTGTGTGTATATTTTCCTGTCCACCATTTTGTTTATATTTTCCAGTCCACCATTTTGTTTATATTTTCTTGTCCACCATTTTGTTTATATTTTCCTGTCCACCATTTTGTTTATGTTTTCATGTCCACCATTTTGTTTATATTTTCCTATCCACCATTTGTATTTTCATATCCACCATTTTATTTGTATTTTTGTGTCTGTCTTTGTATTTATATTTTGTCTTTTTTATCCACCTTTTTGTGTTCAATTACGTGCTGATGGAGGTGCGTTTTCTAGTCATTTAGTAACTTAAGGAAGATTTACATATTATCGGAAGGGGATAAATATCATATAACCCCCTCGGTGCGACGATATCTTGTTTACTTTATTCCCGCCGATGCCCAGACTGCTTTATTGAGCCTGAGATGGTGCGCTGATGGTGAAGGGGATGGAGGAAGAGGAAGGGTTGTGTTATGAGTGTATTGGGGTTCGCCTAACACCACATCCTTAGTGACTTAACACCTCAGTATCCTTGTTTGTGGTGGTGATGCAAACTATATCAGTGTTAATGTGATAAGAATAATACACGAGGGAAAGTTAAGGTGTTATATATTCTTCACATAACACCTCAGCATGCTCTTGTGTGTTGTTGTCTGTGTTAATGTGGTAAGAATAACACACAGGGGTATGACAGGGTGTCATAATTCTTCACCTAACACCTCAGTATACTCTTTTGTTATTAATGCAAGGTATATCAATGTTAACATGATATACATAACACAAGAGAATGTCGAGGTGTAATATGCAAAATAAATCACTAAGGAAGAGGTGTTAAGGAACCTCCTTTGCTCTAGAAAAAGGCCCTGTTACAAAACTCAACATGATAAACACAAGAGAATGTTAAGGTGTGACATGCCAAATAAATCACCAGGTAACAGGTGTCAAGGAGCCTCTCATGCCCTGTAGGAAAAAAAAAAAACTTAACACCCCCTCCCAGTCAAAAATCTCTCTCCTAAGCTGAATAAAATTACCCTGAGTTGGCGGGAATAAAATATAACAGATGTGGTTGCAGTGAAGGGGTGTTAGGTCCTGAGTCAGCATATGTTGTGTACCAATTTGTTGTGTCGGGTTTGTCTTGTGGTATTCTCTCTTGGTGGGTCGCGTTCTCGGCCTAGGGCGCTTCCTGGCATCTCCTTCCTTGTTTATTTCCACACAGGCTTCTTAAATGTCAGGACTGAGCTGAATAGATGGTGATGATGGTGATTGTGATGATGGTGGTGGTGGTGGTGATGGCAGTGATAATGATGATGATGATGGTGGTGGTTATGATGACAGTGATGATGATGATATGCATTTCTTTTCCTCTATAGTTATGTGATCTTTGGCTCACGTTAGAAGTGTCTAGCCCATCCCTGTGCCCCAACATTCCTGTTTGTATGGGGCAAAGTGGAATTGGATGATGGTGATGATGATGATGTGCATTAGTATTCCCCAATTTTTTATTTATGCAGACTTTGGACAGTATCCTGGTAGCCATATTGAGAGGGGTTGATTTAGAAAGCTTCACCTAATGGTGTTTGACGTACTGTCTTGTTTAACTCCATGAGTGCGGTGATGTATTTTGCTTATTCATGCTATGCCCATTTTACTCTTAGCTTGGCCTAAAATTGCCCTATCTTCATCTTGAATGCTGTGTTGTTACAGTAGATTAGTGCTAGAATATGATGCTAGTCACATAAGAAGTGCTAAGGAAAGGATACAGTCATAGCACAGTCTCATCCTACCCCTGAGCTATGTGAAATAAGCTGCAGAAGCACTTGGGGCAGGTCAAAGTGAAAAGAGTATTACCTTATGATGATTGTTTTTAACTTAGGAAAGAACTGAAGGCTGTATCTAGCCTTTGCAGTTCAATACTTGTGTCCGAGTCTTAATGAAATAGTGTGGAGATAGCAAGAGTAAAATGATGAAAATGTCACTGGATTGACGGTTGAGATGGAGGGATGGAGTGGAGAGGTACTGTATAAGAGAGAGAAGGGAGTGTGAGCTGGGAGCAGGGCAGTGAAACGGCGGGGGACAGGACGACACGGAGGCGATTTGTTTGTGGCCACCCTTTACAGGATTAAGGCGTCTGGCAATAGATAGATTGATAGGAGCTAAGCAACATCTTGAACTTGAATACTAAGTGTGGTAATAGCATAAAATTCAGTAAGCCTTGGGGGTAGGAATGAATCTCCTTGGTTGTTAGTCAAATCAGCTCTCCAGTCTTAACTAAATTTGACCATCCATGAAACATAAACAGGTTAAGGATCTTTGTCTTTGGTTACTGGTCAAATTGCGTCCCCAGTCTAACTAAATCTGGCCATCATCTGAACTGAAAGGGGTTAGAGAACTTTGTCATGTGGAAACAAATGCATTATAATTACTGTGCAAAGTAAATATCTATATCTATGAAGGAGATGCTAGAAAGTGTCCAAGGCTCAAGAATGCAAGCCCTTTAATGTTCCTTGTTCCTATTGAGTTCAAGTGATGTAACTGTTGTGGAGTCTATTTTTGGTGGAGTAGTTGGTCGATTCCTTCATCCTTTCTGTTCATTCTCTGGCAAGGAAGAACTGCAGAATTGTGTAGGAAGGGAAGCACCAGTATTGTGTAACCTAAACTAAGTGCTGCATTGAGGAGCATCCACACTAAGGCAGTATTGGTAGTAGCGTGGTTTGAGACTGTGTGGCCAGGTAATGATGTGGACTTGCTGTGTGTAACATCTCAAAATGGTTCTGATAGTGTTGTGATGACTGGCATGTGGTTGTGGATCCAGTGATAATGTTGGTCACAAGATATACACTGTTGTCAGCAAGACTTTAACACAGTCACACTAAACAGCATGAAGCCATCTGCCAGTAATGTGTGTATTTGTAGCATCAGTGGTAGTTGTCTGTGGAGTGGGCCATAGCTGACGGACGGTTGCCATAAGAGTTGAATCTGTATAAAGCAGCACTTCTAACAGGCCTGTGTTGATGCCCATGTGATTTGTGTAGCATTGTTGGTAACCTCGTGTATTAACAACAAAGCCCTTATCACATGGACCTCACCATTAACTGATGCTGACAGTCTCCAACACCTGCTACTGACTGCTTCCTTGTGGTGTGGATGTGCCCTTACAGAGTTCATTGTCATTATTGGAACTGGAGAACAAATTTGTGATACAGTAAAACCTCACTGTACAGAGAAGCCTTGTTACAAGCTGACTTTTTACTTAACTTTCTAGGTCCCAAACTACAGAAAAATAAATATTGAAGTTCCATATCTACTGTCAGATCTGATGCCAAGCTTGTTTTTCATATTTGAACATTGATGTTAGAAATTGGGGGTCACTTCTTCATAGTCTTGGGTTTAATAAGTCCCTGAGACAGTATAAAGTAAAACATAGATTATAACTCACTAGAAAAAAAGAGAAGTGGAATGCAAGCTTTCATCACTTGGCATTACCTTGAAGTTGTCGTGAAACATTTGCTTGGTAGATCATTTTCATTTTTTCCTAGCAATTTTTGGTTTGTATTACATACCACTCTTATTTGTGGATTAATCTTTCAAGGAAAATATGTATACCAACGCAGTTGGAAACAGTAGTGCAGAATGATATTTGTATAAAAAAAACAAAAAGCAAAATTCATACCATCAACCTTGTAACTCTGAATTAATTTTGTTCATACTCCTGCTAGATGATTTTATTTGTTAGGAAAGCCATCTTGCATTGAGGAAGGTCAGTAAAGGCTTTGGCCGTTTTTTTTTTGTACGGTTACGAAGCTTGCTAACACCTCTTCCCTACTGGTTTATTTCTGATGCTGCTCCATTACTGTATTTTTGTCTGTTATTCGTGCAATCTTTGTTGACATTTGAAAGATGAAAAAAAAGAAAAAAATGATATTAATGGGTGGTTTGGAAAATAAGTTACTAAGGATAAGGTGCTTGAGAGCTTCCTTACCTGATGAGAATATGGGTTTTCCTCTCTCCCTGCCATTTCAGAAAGTCTCTCTTGGTGTGTTTGAAATCATACTGGGGCAGCAGGAATCGGATATGATACACTTCTTTGTAGTAAAGAGTTATTCTTTGATTACCCCAGAATTTAATAAAAGGCCTGGCGGATTGAAGGTGTTGGGAAGCGCACACCCTTGTTATATGACTGGCATGCATTTTTGAGAGCCGATCGTGTAATAAATTTAGTGTTGTAGCGATTGTATGAACCAGAAAAGGAATTAGTTTCATTTCATTTTTAAGCTCCAGCATGCTTGCCTGTGTCGGCCTTTGTCACCTAATGGCTGCTGTCCATGCTGCTCGATCTCTGGTAGGCTCCCTGTTCAGTCCCTTATCCCTGAGGTCACACACTGTTACCTTGTCCCAGGTCATTTTTGGTCTGCCTCTTGCAACCCTACCCCCAGTGTTAAATAATGATAAAATTGGGCATGAGTGATTGCATAAGTGAGAAAAAGTGATGTAAAATGAAAAACTGGAACAAAAATGATACAGTCGAATAAGTGAATAATTCCATACTGATCAGTTTTAAAAGGAGGGTCCACAAGTAAACTGCAATATAGTGAGGTTCTGCTGTAGTCACTTAAACCCCATGAGGCCAGTGATGTGATTTACGGCTTTATTTTTCCTATCCCAAGACAGTTTATCCATCTTTGAGGAGACTTATTGTAGTAAAGAGGGAAATGATGGCTGTCTCCAACCTCTGAATTGTAAAGTCTGTCCTCAGCGGGATGAAATTGTCTGGTGGTAGCAAGAGTGAAAATAAATTACGTACTTGAAGGGACTGAAACTTTACTATGCCTAACTGAGAATTGTTTTTATTTAGCTTGTTGACAAAGGAAGCAGGTGCTGAAAATTGCAATGACTTAGAGTTACATTCCAAGTGGATTTGGAGAGTTTATAACACTCACCCCAGTGATTTATTCTACACTTTTGCTTTGTTTATAAATGCTTCAGTGTGCGTGCATTCTCAGCCTTGGGTCATCTTATGGCGGCTCTCCACATTGCTCAGTCTCTAGCAGCCTCACAGTTGAGTCTGTTATCCCTGAGGTAACACTCACATGACTTCATCCCAGGTCTTTTTCAGTCTGCCTTTTGCAACCCTACCCTCAGCGTTCACACCTCTCACCCACCTTCCACACCCAGATGTCATCCTCCATCCTCTCAACATGCCCAAACCATCTGAATCTACCCCTTGTCGCAACACCAATACATTCCAGTCCCATCCATCCTCAGCATGCCCAAACCATCTTAATCCACCCCTTCTCATTGCAGCACCAAAACATTCCAGTACCATCCTTCCTCACTATATGCCCAAACGATCTTAATCTACTTCTCATCACAACACCAATTCATTCCAGTCCCATCTTTCCATCCTTCCTCTCTGAATGCCCAAACCATCGTAATTTACCCATCACAGCACCAATACATTCCAGCACCATCCTTCCTCTCCACATGCCGAAACCATCTTAATCTACTTCCCATCACAACACTAATACATTGAAGTCCCATCACTCCTTACAACATGCCCAAATCATCTCAGTCTACTCTTCCTCATCACAACACCAGTGCATTCCAGTCCCATCCTTCCTCAACATACCCAGACCATCTTAATCTATGCCTCCTTATCACAACACTAGTACTTGCAAGTCCCATCCTTCCTCTCCACTATTCCGTGCTTTTCAGTATCCTCTTTTAAGTTGATAATGGACATTGTGTTGATAATAAAGCCTTATAAAGAGTATACAAGAGAGCATTAAGGTGTAATAAGCTTAATAAATTGCATGGAAGTAGTGCTTCCATGCCTCCCCTGCCACTTCGAATGCAACCATCAGCCTCATCAAGATTAATATGTTTCTGCCACACGTGCATAGTCCTTGTTATAAGCTGCATTTTTTTATATGGATATTGTTTCTGTTTTCCTGTGGTCCCCTTTCACTGTGATTATATTTTTCACTTAATTTTTTGCTTTATTCCTGCTACCACTGGACAGTTTTTTTCAGCTTAGGAGTGACTTTTGAAATTGGAGGGATTAGGTGTAGCCATAGTGAAACCCAGCACCACTATACTCCTTTTACTCAAAATTGGCCTAAAACTCTCATCCCTTCATCTTCAGTGCTGAGATGTAGCAGTAGATGAACATGTGGTCATGGTACTAGTCACAAGTAAGTGCTTTGGGAAGGCTGTAGGGTAACAGTATTGTCTGTTTCTGTCTCTGATCTCTATATAATATGCTGCAAAAGAATGGAAATCTGGCCCAGGTTAAGGTGAAAAGGATATAGGTGTCTAGCGTAGGTTGTGTAAACCAAACTTTGAATTGCACCACTGGAATGAAAGAGTTAAGTCCTCAGAAAATTGCATGTAAATCTTCTTGTGCAGAAGGATGTAATATTGTTTGGTTCATGCTGTCTGCAAACAATTTTACTCAGCTTTGGAGAGAGTTTTCAAATTGTTTTGATTAACTCCTCCACAACCATACATCGCCACTAAACATCAGGTGGCATCAGCAGTAAGATAAAGGATGTGGCAAAAGTCTGAAAACATAGGGCAAAGGGCACTTCACAGGATACATTACGCTCAGTGAGACATCCATCCTGTTTACTGCACATTTTCAGTTATCTTTCCCCTTTTCCAGGCATCTTTCCCTCTCTGTATGGATGCATCGTAGAGTTTCCATTGACAGTGCCGTCATATCTTTATTATTTATATATCTTCATTTATAAAGGCTCAGTATTCTTGCACGCATTGGCCTAGGTCACCTAAAGTCAGCTCTCCTTGCAGCTTAATTTTTAGGAGACTCTTTATACAGTCCCTTATCCCTGGGGTCACACTCTGTGACTTCGTCCCTGGTCTTTTTCAGTCCGCTTGTGCAACCTTACTTTCAGCGTTTGCACCTCTCACTCTCTGCTCCCAGTTGTCATACACCATCCTCTCCATATGCCCAAACCATCTTAATCCATCCCTTCTCATCACATCATTAATACATTCAAATCCCATCCTTCCTGTCTACATGCCCCAAACATCTTAATCTACCCCTTCTCATCACATCACTAATACATTCAAATTCCATCTTCCTCTCCACATGCCCAAACCATCTTAATCACACATCACTAATCACATCACTAATACTTTCACATCACTAATCACATCACTAATACTTTCACATCACTAATACATTCAAATCCCATCCTTCCTCTCAACTCACTATAAATGTTACTATAAAAGTCACTATAAACATGTAGAGAGAGGAAGCTTTATATTTTTCTTGTATGTTTCCAGACTTTTAGCTAACTCTAGAAATGCCATCATTGGGGTAAGGAGGTCCAAGTTCTTTGCTCCTTACAATGCTGATTTGACAGTTTCTCCCAGTTTACAGAACCAGTTGTGTGAAAGGAAAAAAAAGTTGTTATATTTTGAAACATCCTTGGCTTATAACCTGTATTATTACGATTATTATTATTACCATCATCATTTATTATTATTATTATTTTACTAAGTTGTCTTCGACCCACCAGACATCTTTTTCATCTCATTCTTGCCATTTCCCGATTATTTTATTTAGCCTGGGACAGACATATCAAACTGTGGAGGTTAGATGCAGCATTGATAAACCCTTGCAGTAACAGTTTTTTCCAAAGTTGAATTAAATTGTGTGGTAGGAGTGATAGTAAACAAGGAGATCATGTAGAGCCAAAAGCCCTTATTCTTGTCGATTACGGAAGCATCCTAACACCTTTTCCGTAGTAACTTATTTTGCTTATTACACCTTACTGTCCGATTTTGTGGTATATAGATCCTCCAACCATCAACATTCTCATCAGTTAAGGAAGTGTCCTAACACCTTTCCCTTAGTAACTTATTTTGCTTATTACACCTTACTGCCCTATTTTGTGGTATATAGATCCTCCAAACATCAACATTCTCCTCAGTTAAACCCGCCCAGTCCCGACTGATTTTTTACGAAACACACCCTCAGAACCTGACCGATTTTTAAAATTTTTTTTTTTTTTTTTTTTTTTTGCTCAAACCTTCGCTTTTGGTGAGAAACTTCGATAATTCAAAGAGAAATCGCCCTCCTGAGCTTAAAAATGTTGATACAGGTGTCATTCAGCCTTACATTTTCCTTCTTTTTCAGGGTACCTGGCTAAAGAAAATGAACTATGGAAGGGTTAACCAATTCATGCCACTTTAAATTATGTATTTATTTATTTATTTGGTATGAATTTATGTGTAGTACAAGTCTATATTGGTTTTCACACAATAATATAGGCGATAAAAGCATTGTTCACTCACCCAAAACCCCAGTATATGGCACCTTCCTTTACGACATTACCACCTCATCACTTCTGTTTGTTTCTACCTCTAGCTTCTCTGTTTCTACCTCAAGCTTCTTTGTTTCTACCTCTAGCTTCTTTGTTTCTACCTCTAGCTTCTTTGTTTCTTTCTCCTCCACCTCAGGAATCACTTTCACCGTGAATTTCGTAATTGAAGAGACTGTGAGGCAACATATCTTTACTGGCCAGGTTACTGCTAACAGGTGAATTGCCCAGTGTGGCGGGGAAGGGGAGGAGGGGGGGGTCAGGTGGGTCCAGGCAGTATTTCCGCTTGACAGCAGGTAGAGGAAGGTCTCCCACATATGCCTACCAAAAATCACTTGCGAATGTTGAAAAATGTGCACACGATGGGCCTTGCAATTGAGTGATGTACGATGCATGTCAGTGGGTCTGTCTGCAGAAAAAAGCAATGACGTGCATCGTATGTCGGTGGGGCTCGGTGGGTTAAGGGAGTGCCCTAACTCCTTTTTCTTGGTAACTTATTTTGCTTTTTACACCTTTACATCGCCATACCCTGCATAAATACCATGCAAGAGGATATTAACCAGCCATATCCAAAAATAAATCACTGAGGAAGGGGTGTTAGGGGGTCCGCTTACTTTATGAACATACAGGCCAAAGTGTTTAGCTGGCACAGTATTTGGTTTGCATAGGTGGATATACAATTTTTTTTTTTTTTTTTTTAATGCAAGGAAGAAAGGACCAAGGGCCAACAAATTGTTCCCTCAAGAAAAAAAACAAAAAGATAACAGACAGCCAAATTCAAGATCGATATGTCATGTAAAGTTTTAAAAAGTTATTGATGTCAAAATTTGCATTTGGGTGTGTGCTGTATATACTTTTTGTGATGGTATTAGTTGCAGGGACATTCTGTTGTGTTGACCCCTTCAGCCTGATGATGAGGTTTTAACTATTGTAGTATGGTGATGTCGTTTTATAATTTGTTCTTGTGGCCTGATGCATGTATTCAGTGAAGGGAATGCCTCTCGTATTGAAGGGATTACTGAGGCTGTATCTGACCTGCCCGGTTCAAAATATCTCTTTTAAGATTAATAACTTTATGTGGAAGTAAGATGCATTAACTGTGATTGTTTTAAAATTTGTTCTTGTGACCAGATGCACGTAATTCAGCAAAGGGAATGGCTCTCTTACGGAAGAAATTACTGAAGGTTGCATCTGCCCTGTCCAGTTCAAAATATCTCTTGTAAGATCAATAAATTTGGAAGTGAGAAGCATTAACCCTGAAAAGTGTTGGTATAATCAGAGGGTTAGGTTTCATTCTTGCTGTCTCCAGATGTTTTCATTAAGCCCAGCAAAGACCTTTTTAACAGTGAAGGGGTTAAGGGAGGATCTGTATAACCCTCTTCAATTCAAAAAGCCCTCAAAAACCTCAATAAAAGTATTTGGAGATGGCAAAAATATAATAATAATAATAATAGTGATAAAAATGAAGAAAAGTTATGAATGCTATCTCCAAAGGATGTCATGGAGCTTCTGAACCCTTGATTTTAGTGAATTAATGATGGATGTGTATAACCCTTCCAAACTGAAAAGTTCCTCCTAAGCTGAATAAAATTGTTCAAAGATGACAAGAGTAAAGTAGATATATTTGTTATCAGTACCTCCTGATGATTGTATTCATATCATCATATTGTATTGTTTATAAAGGCTCCCAGCGTCCTTGCTTGCGTCAGCCTTGGTCACCTAATGGCGGCTCACCGCTTACCAAAGACCTTTATAGTATGGCAATAATTCAAGGCCTTGTCCATCCCTGCCAAAAAAAAAAAAAATAATAATAATTCAGTGGTACTGTGGTAAGGAGGAGTAAGAGAATTATCATACTTTTGGTTGAAGAGGTTGGGTGCACAGTTCTCCCTCCACATATGCCGTGAAATAAGATCTCTTGCGCTTGGTTGTAGTTGATTCCACAATTCAGTAAGGGACTGTGATGGGTTTCTTGTTGTTTACATCATTTTTCCCTGTTTTTGGATCCTACTTATTCTGTTTATCAAAGGGAAGTTGGATTATGGTGATGGTTATAGAGTGTGTCCCAGGAAAAGTGTATCAGATTTCCAGATGTTTCTCTTGTGCTGATATAGAGTGTGTCCCAGGAAAAGTGTATCGGATTTCCAGATGTTTCTCTTGTGCTGATACTGGGTAATGATTGGCACAGTTGGTGTCATAAATCCTGTTGCCTCTCCAGCCTTTTTCTCCATGAAGTTTGAAAATCAGTATAGTGAGAAGCAGCTGACACTGATGACATTATTTGGTGTCAGATCAGTGTCATCTGTCATTTGCTGCAGGTCCATCACACTGATTTACAAAGTCCATGAAGAGAGGAGAGGGAGAGGGAGAGGAGTTTAGTGGAGTGGAGTGGAGTAGACAGGACAGGACAGGTGATAGGACTTGTGATGCCAACTGTACATCAACATGGGTCCAAGTCTCACTAGTTAGAGAGCTCAAATTACTGATGATGTTATGGGGATAAACAGCCTCCTTACTAATTTCCCCCATACGGTCATCAGTATATGCACCTCTATGATGGTTCAGCAGGGGAGTCCTATTGATACAGCATTTATTAGTTAGAAATAGCTTTACAGTAACCTTCTGGAGTTTGGAACACTTTTTTTTTAGAACTCTGTATTTTGATTTTGAGTGTGAAGGTATGAATTATTTTTCCAGTCTACATTCCACTGTGTCCAAGATGTGTTTTTGTATATCAGTCTTTTGCCAGTTTGTAAGACATTCCCAGATGAAGCCACATTATTTTTTTACCCCCCACCCGCACCCTCTGCGTTCCCCCCGCATACCACGTCGTAAGGAATGGAAGACTGAGTATTATCTTTAACGTGTGCAATTTTTATCGTTAATTCCTTCACTCCATTGATGTATTCTTTTTTGTATTACCACCAGATGATTTTCCTCAGCTCAGATTTTTGTTTTGTTTTCTGGTATAGACCCAGATTCTTGTTGGCAAAGCAAAGAATTTTTTAGCTAGGCATTTCTTTCACGTATTTCTCCATTATACAGTATTCTTTTGTATGTTACTTATTGCTTTTGAAAATCAGTGTGGTCTTGCATCAGGTAACATATAAGAGGATGTTCAGGTACAATAGACAGATAAATAACTAGAGAAAAAGAGCAACAGACCCTGGCAAACCAATGGGAATACGACTCACAGCCTTTATCGTCCCCCTTTCTTATGCCTCCCCAGAGCTCCAAAGTTGGCAGGAATAAATCAGTAAAACACATTAATGGATTGAAGGATGTGGTAAAGTCTGCATTCCACCCATTCCAAAGTGTTAACCTCATTAGCACAGCGATGTTCAGTGTTTTCTGGTTGTTTTTACATTGATTGATTAGGAAGAATGTGCTGGTATTAAAGGGGTTGATGATGGCAGTATCTAAGGGTGCGGCCACACTTGCTCGAAACATGTGATCGACAAGATGAAATGAAGCACCGGGTTAGAGCTACTACAATATCCGAGTCTGAACGTTGGACAGACCCCTGTGCCTCCTTTCCTCTTGACGATCACATGTTTGGAGCAAGTGTGGCCACACCCTAACCCCTTCGTCTTCAAAAATCTCTTGAGCTTGGTAAAATCGTCACAAGATCATAAGATTGAAATGAAAATCTTAATTCAGTTCAAGGTTTAATTAATAAAAGCATAAGATGATGCATAAGATAGATTAAAATAAAAAACATGTAATTGGATTGAAGGTTAAGTGAATAACAAGCTTAAGATGGTGTATAAGATAGTGAGATTAAAAGGAAAAACATGTCATTCAATTCAAGGCTTAATGAGTAATAAGTTTAAGATGATATATATATTTTTTCCAGGATTGTATGAATTATTGCTGAATGTACTGGCATGACTAACCTAGATGCTGAAATATTTGCTGACCTTGTGCAAAGAAGAACATTTGTGCACAGATAATGCTTCTGGCTGTGCATGGCATGGCTTGATAAGTAGACATGTTTGAACTCTGCATTCTGGCTCTGATGTATGCAGCTTCTCTGATGACAAGGTTCACAAGGTGTTGATTACGGAAAGTTCTTGGTATTTGTTGCCTGTCTTCTTCTCATTATTATTATTATTATTATTTTTGCTATTAAGTCCAGTCCAATGAATGAATGCTATTAAGTCCACATTAGTTTTTAGAAAATTTGCTACTCAAAGATCCATTGCTATGTATGCAGCTAATTTGCCAGTTTTCTCCAGCTGAAGGGCAGTGTTAGATCAGACATATGAGAAGCCTGGGTATACAAATGTCCCTCAGTCTGTTCTCTATCCCCCAAAAGGAGGATAGACTATATAAGAAGGACAGCTGGGGTTATAAGACTACTACTGCTGTAAAAATGAGGCAACTGATGGATTAGCTTTATAGGTAGCAGAGGAACATTAATAGGCAATTTTTCTTTAGTTTACCGTGGACTTAGTGAGAAGTCTGTATGAGACAAACAGACAGATGGCAAGGATTTTTTTCTTCTGATAGGGCTGAATTTGCCATGGTTGTGTATGT
>JAGKTI010003593.1:29746-56442 GCA_018397915.1 Birgus latro
TGGTACTGATTCATACTGCGCTGATATTCAAGATGATACAAATAAGACCCAAGAGAAATTGAGGTGTAACGTGGTAAAGTTGGTGCTAAGGAAGAGGTGTTATGAAGCCGCCAGTCACTTACAATACTACCCATACTCTTGTCTGCTTAGGAAGTTCCCTCACATCTCTTCCTTAACAGTTTTTTCCTGTGTCTTGTATGTTAGTATTGTCCCATATGGTACTAGGGCAGATGATGTAGATTTAAAAATATATAAATCGTATTTTCTATCATATTGCCAGATGCCTTAATATCATAAGGGATGGCCAAGACATCTGGCAATAGATAGATAGTTAGATGTTGTTTATTTTTAAACCAACACTGACTGCCTTAATGACATGCAAGAAAATAATGTGTAAATCCCCATCTAACCTTTGGATGATTAAAAGAGGCAGGATGATGCTTAAGCACAGTACATCACAACAGTAAGGAAGAGATTGTTGGAAATGTCCTAAGCCAGCAAGCATTGAGACTCAGGAGGCTGGAGTCGGGAGGCTGTTATAATTCTCACCATCATTGTGGTAGCATAGCGTGGGTTTGTCTTCAGTTGCTCACAGTATTTTTAGTGTCATTAACCCCTTCACTGCTAACTGTAGCCCCAGTTGGACAAAATGGTCAGACAGTAGCAAGGGTAACTCTCGGGCTCGTGTGACTTACTCTCGGATCTCTGTCGTTGGCTATAATAGAGTCTGAGAGTTATCCCAAGCATGAGGGAGTAATGGTGCCAGTACTAACACACTCAGGCTCCATTCAGTTTTAGTTGGAAATAAAGGAGTTGTTCCGACTGTGAGAGATTAAGAGAAAATAAAAGACTTAATCAGACTGGGGATTAATGAAGAATATTTTTAACTTCTGTTGTATGATGGATCTCCACTATGCACAGTAATTTAGCTTGGATGTTGCAAGGCTATAATGATGATGCAGTGAAGGGGTTGATGTAAGTTAAAGGCATGCAATTGCCCATATGTTGCAGTCAGTCCTACAAGGCATTCTGGATGTCTTAATGAGTCAGGTCTTATGTGTCAAAGGTGATTGTAAGTAAGCTTTATTTGTTATCAAGTACAGGCTGGTGTGTGTAGAAGGTACCCACATAACACTCAGCCCAGGGTGTATGTTTTTTAGTTTTTTTAGTACAAGGAAGAAGGAACCAAAGGCCAGAATTCCACAAGCTTGTTTCCCCCAAGAAAAGCAAAAACAAAATAACAGAGAGCCAGATTCAAGATCCATTCAGTACTATATTTATAAGGTCTCTGATATTTTAAAACATTCTTAAATTTAAATTCTGTATTATGCTGCCTGGCTATCCTTTTATCTTACTCAGTCTTCACTCATAATGGCTACCAACATGACAGCCGAGCTTTCTTTATATTTGCCTAAGCCCTCTCTTGAAACTCACTCGTGTGTGATATTACTTGTTTACACAGTACAGTACATCTTCACATAGACTTTTCAACTGGACTTTTGTAATATTTATACACTTTAAATCTGATATAGTATTTATTTTATTCTTTCTGCCTCACACTCAGTTATCATCCAAGCCCATGGAACCCTATATTTCCTGCAGTCAAACCACCAGCTGAGTGTTAGAAGTGACCCTGTATACACACCATTCTGTACCCTCTGTTGTATTTCCTCTGCCAGCCTGTTGAATGGGGTTATCTTAGTATTTTTATTTTTCCACAAACACGTTATCCCTCTTGCCATGAGTTAACGTTATTGATATTTTGTCTTGTCATGTTTCGTGGTGTCACCGTGAATTCTTGTGGGAGATGTATTATACCCACGTACTGTACTGAAATTGTGTGTATTATTCCAGTAATGTATGATTTAGTGGGTTAAGGTGCTCCACTTGAATGGGGACTGGAAAACTTTATTCTGTGGAGTGCTTGGAGTTTATTGCACACATAATGCTACTTGGGCAAGTGAGGCAGGTCACCCTCACCTTAAGTGTCGAGCTGCCCTGCTCCTGATAGACAAAATAGGATTGGATGATGGTAATGATTTATTCTGTCAATCTGTCTATCTATAGCCAGACACCGTACTCTGGTAAGGGGTGTCCATTTGTCTTTGAGTTAATTATTTTACAGGGACGGGCAGTAACCCTCCACCAACCCACTTGTTGACACGTAGGGAACACTTATGACTTACCGTATTTAATATTTATGCTTGCTGTTATCTTATGGTTTATCCAGCTTTGGAAGAGTACCCAACTAGTTCAGGGACTGATGCAGGCTTTAACCCACCATGTATAGAAAGTCTGTCATAAGCTGGTTAAAATTTGCAACAGCAAGAATAAGATGTAGAGGACGTCACTAGGGTCAGGGGGTCAGTGTGAGGAGAAAACAACTGTGGTCCATCTTGGAGCCTGTCACAAGTACCCATCACCCATTCAGACCAAGGACATAGTAGTTTAGTTTATTGTTGCTACTCTCACATGATTTTATTCACTTTAGGAAGGATATGAAGTATTAAATGGGTAACGAAGTTTATATTTAACCCTTTAATTCAAAAAGTCTCTTATCAGCTGAATAAAGTACATCTAAATAAAGGAATAAAGTACATATAACATTCTATCAGTGTGTCTGTAACTGGACACCTGGATCTGGTAAGGGGTGGCTGCAAATTAATTGGCTCCCTGATCGGGGTGCCCCATCTCCAACTCACACCCCACCCTATTGTACCCCTCCACGCCATTTCATCCTTGGTTATAATGTTGAAGGGGTTAAGATCACTTCCCTGTCACAACCAGAATTTGTTTTAGCAGGAAGGAGAGACTTGGGAAAATTCTGTGCTTTCCTGTCTGTGTCCTTCCTGGGAATAGTAATCTCAGACACACAGAAAAATAAATCTTGAGTCAATATCATGGCTGGTCCCAGATTTACAGACAGAGTTGCAGTCATTTCATTGTTGTAACCAAGCTTTGTTTTTTCAAGGAAGAACAAGATGTGGTTAGATTCTGCTCTTTCCTGTCCTTGTACTTCCTGGGTCTGTGAATTTTGGTCATGACTGGAAAATATTGATGTGTCTGTCAGTCCCGGCCATTGATTCTCGTAACCCTTTCTGCCCAAATATTTACTAAACTGAGTAGAGTTGTGTGTCATTATTATTGCTGTCATTATTATCATTGTCATTATTATTATTCGTTTTGTTTCGTTTCGTTTTTGAAGGCTCCAACATGCTTGCATGCGTCGGCCTTGGTCGCCGAATGGTGTCTCTCCATGCTGCTCGATCTTTGGCAGCCTCCCTGTTCAGTCCCTTAACCCTGAGGTCACACTTAATGACCTCGTCCCATTTCTTTCTCGGTCTACCCCTCCCAACCCCTTCCCCAATATTAACACTTCTCACCCTCTGCACCCAGTTATCATCCCCCATCCTCTCCACATGTCCAAACCACCTCAGCCTACCTCTCCTCATCACAACATCAATACACTCCAGTCCCATCCTACCTCTCAACTCTTCCATCGTAAACCCAGCCCCCCCAGGCCTTGCACGCAGTGACGCACTGCACATCCACCTAATCATTGTCATTTCTGTATGTTTAAGCCTGTGAATATCCTCTTCCTTTACTGTCCATGTCTCACTACCATACAGCATCACACTCCTAACACATGCTGCATACAAAGACCCCTTAGCACATAAGGAGAGTCCTCTCAATGTCAGGAGAGGCAACAGCTCCCTGAACTTCTTCCAACCGCTTATCACCCTAGCAACTGAGCTAGCTCCAGTCCCACCTTTGGCACATAACATGACTCCCAAATAACAAAACTCTTCCACACACTCAAGAGACTCACCTGCAAGTTCAACTCTCTCACGCCTAACAATCTCTGCCTGCTCTCCCCGACACACTGCACACATGAAATCAGCATCATCTCGCAGTCTACCTCTAATACCACTACATCTCTTGTGCACCCATTTATCACAAACACTGCACAAGATAGAATTACTTCCCACACCTTTGTTATTATTATTATTATTATCATCATTGTCATTGTAATTATCATCATCATTATCGCCGTGGTCATTGTCATCAGTCTTCATATCGTCATCATCATATCATATCGTTGGATAAAGAAGAGAGGAGTCAACAGGTGGAGGGAAAAGAAAAGCTGTTGGAAAGAAATGGAGATAAAGAGAGAAGAAATGGAGGAAAGAATGGAGAGAAGGGTGGAGGGGGGGTAGGGAAAGGAAAGTTGGAATGGAGATAAGGAGGGGAGAAATGGAGGAAAGAGTGGAGAGATGGTTGGAGGGAGGTAGGGAAAGGAAAGTTGGAATGGAGATTAGGAGAGGAGAAATGGAGGAAAGAATGGAGAGAAGGTTGGAGGGGTGGAGGGAAAGGAAAGTTGGAGGAAGTAAAGATTGTAAGGCAGACTAAAATTTATCACCTAATTTTGGTAGGAGAGAGAGAGAGGCCTTCTTGCGGTGGCGTTGATATAACTGAAGCTGTCTAATTATACAAACGTCCCTTAGCTATGACGGACCGCAGGTAAAGGGCGATTCAGCCTGCAGTCCACTGGGTTGATGCTAAAATGAACCAGGGGCCACAACAGTAATAAAATCAGTACAGTACAGTGTGTGGATATATTTTAGTACGGTATGGTGTGTGGGTATATTTCAGTACGGTACGGTGTGTGGGTATACTTCAGTACAGTACAGTGTGTGGGTATACTTCAGTACAGNCATGTAGTTTTATGCAATTTTGGAAGGTTTTTGGAATTGAAGGAGTGAGATATAACCTACCTCTTTCCAAAATTGAGTAAAATTGTCTGAAGGAGGCTAGAATAAAGGGGGAAACAAGTCACTGGGTAGAAGGCATTAAGGGATCGACACCAGTACGAGGATTATTCTTTTTAGCTCATTCTTTCTACTTCGAGATGATTTTTATTTAGCTTAAAGGATATATCTTGTAGTGAAAGGGTAAATGAAGACTACAACTAACACTTCCAGTTTGAAATGGTCTCTCCTGAGCTGAATACAGTTGTGTGGAGATGGCAAAAGGAAATTACAAAGTGCATCATGAAAAGTTAGAGAGATTAACCCCTGTTTGTACAATTTATTATTATTATTATTATTATTTTATGTTATTAGCAAGAAGAAATTACAAAATTTCTTGAAATATGGAAGAGGTTGACTCCATTTCATAGATTATTATTATTATTACTATTACATTATTATTATTATTACTATTGCTACTGACAGATCATTCCATTCAGGTTATGGGGGGAGACCTCTCTTGCTGGAGGGGTCAATGAAGGGTGCATCTAACCCTTCCTGTTTGAAATTTTAAATTTAAAAAATAAAATAATTTCTGGTAGCAGGAATAACATAATAAGGAAGTCATGGTACTGAAAGGGTTAAGTTATCATTTTAGTTTATATGAAATTTTTAATCCTTTCAGTCAGATGGTGCCCTGTTGTTTTCGTTCGTGCTGAGCCAGATGGTTTTATTCAGCTGAGGAGAGACTTTGCCAGCTGGAGGGGTTAGGTATAGACTGGTTTATTCCCTTCACTTATGGAGAGGGATGCCTTCATGTGGTGGCATGAGTATAACCAGGTGGTTCAACTGCCCGGTTATACAGTACAAGCATCCTTCAGCTAGTACCACCATCCCTCAGCTACCACCACCATCCCTCAGTTACCACCACCATCCCTCAGCTACTTCCCGATCCCTCAGCTACCACCACCATCCCTCAATCACTTCCTCCATCCCTCTGCTACTTCCCAATCCCCTAAAAAGAGGATTATGGACTGCAGGGGAAGGGTAGCTTAATCCTGCAGTCCACTGGGTTCATATTTAGATGAGTCTGGGGTTTTAATTACAACTACAGATCCTTAAATTGAAGAAAATCATAATGAGGTAGCAAGGATGAGACAGAAAGTACATTTTGGGTTAGAAGGGGCTGTTAAAGACATATGTGCTTATTTACTGTACAATACCCTAACTTATGATGTACATAGACACATTCTTTTTAAGCAACTTTTACCATTGTCCATAGATTTTACTTCATTTGGCATCTTTTTCTCAACTGGTATATTTTGTAGGTATTTATATAGTGATGAAATACTCCATCAGTGCAATGGTGTAACAGTGTATGGCAAGTAGGTTCAGGATTGTGGGCTCCTTGTATGACAGTGGCATGTATTTTTGTGAGGTAGAGAGGCTTACGGGCAGCTTTTCCCTACTGTTTTAAATCGGCGTACGGCATACCTGTGTTTTTTTGTACGTTATGTATGCCAGCTGTGTCGATGGATGTAAAAGGAACAGAGGAGAATATTAATGTCTTCAGTCAGATTATGTATGTATTTATTTATTTATTTATTTATTTATTATTTATTTCAGTTTCATCAGATGTATAAAGGACTGAAGACAAAACTAATCCCTTAATTTTGATTGTGTGTGTGTGTGTTTGTGTGTAATATACATCAGAATACTACCAGACATTTATAGTCATTTTTGAAAGGACCTCTGTCAGTGAGAGGCTATTGAATACTATTATTACCTGCTTCAATATAAAAACTCTCCAAAAAGGTAAATAAAATTATGGTCATATTATCATCAACTTGAGAGGCTTCCTCCTCCTTCTCCCTCCCCTCCTCCTCCTCCCCCCATGTTTTTCCCCTGTTACAGTACACAACTGAATCAAGGATGCCGTTTTCACGATATTCTTGCCATCTCTCTATTTTGTTCCACATAGGAGGGACATTTTGAATGGAAGGGATAATTATATAGCTTTAGTAACCCATTAGAATTCAAGGGAGCTTTCTTAAGTTAAATGGTCTGGTGGTAACAAGAATAAACACACACACACACACACACACACACAAAAGGAAGGAGAGGTGAGGGGTTATCAGTTCTTTTATTAATACAGTTTGCAAAAGGTGTAAACACAATAACATACTTGAGGATGCTGTAGTAAGGTGCAATCTACTTAATGTGAGAATGTCAAGGTGCAATTTGCAGGCTAAATCACTAAGGAAGAGGTACCAAGAAAGACTCCTTAACACATGAAAATACTAGGCAATGTGTTACTGTATTAGGTGGTGGTTGAGTGAGCCAGTGCAGCTTTCTTCATACATAGAGTATTTCTCATGTTTCCGTCTTTGTTCTTGTATTGCTGAGAAAATGTTAAATATTTTGTTGTTTCCTAGCATTACCCAACATGTTCACATTTGTAAATATATTTAATCTTTGTAAATATGAATCACTGGTTGTTTTATGTATCCCGAAAAGTGATGTATGAAGCACAGTCTTCTTATGAAAAATGAGGTTTAGCTAAGATTTTGCAAAGTTTTAATGATAAGTTGATTCCTCTCCATCCCATTTTTATGTGTGAAAGATAATGGTGATGGAGATGGTGCTGGTGATGATGATGATGATGGTTATGTATAAGATGATTTTATGTGATGATGATGATGATTGGTGGTATGATGACAGTGATGATGCGATGAATGGATGTGTGGGCCATTTCACAGAGCATTCCTGATAATGTAGGGGAGCAGCAGGAATGAATGGAGTTGCAAGAGAATGTTTTAAGGAAAGTGGGGATGTGTAGCATGGTTAAACACTAATTGATGTATACATGGAAATCTAAAAAGAGGTGGATCCAAAGGTCACCAGTGTTTCCTCCCTGTCTCCTCATGTTGGAAAGAATCTTATGTAAACATGGAAACATACCAGGCCTCGAATATTAACCTATAGAGGATATTGAAGTGTAGAGATGGTGAAATTTTAGGCAAACTTTTGTCTCAGAGAGGACAGTACCTGCAGACTGGTAGAATGCAAGTACCCATTGGTGTATTTTGCCACTGCATGAGCCAAGGAGTAGAGGAAGAACAGATTTATAGGCTTAAATTTACTGATAACAGCATAGCAGGTGTTTGAGAGAGTGGTGGTTAGAAAAATTGAATGGTGCACAGAACAGCCTGAGTTTGAATTGAAGGATTTAGGTGTTTCATGGGATTTTTTTTTGCTTTCTTTTGAATTGAAGGATTTAGGTGTTTCATGGGATTTTTTTTTCTTTCTTTTAGCTGTGACATGGGATTTTTGTGTTCTTTTTTTAATGCAAAGATTGTTCCCTCCAAGAAAAAAAAGAAGCAAATTCAAGATCTGTTCAGTGGATCCAGCTTTTTCTTTTAAAATTATAGCTCATTGACTTTGTATGGCAGAGATTTTTCATCCTTTTGCAGCCTATTTCTCATAGCTCACTGGTAAAAAATGACAATACTAAGACTCTACATCCTTCCCATACCACTTCTTTGAGACTGGCACCATATTCTAGTGCTATCTTGTCACAGCTCCCCATAAGATGAAGATATGACACTTCCACACTTAGTTAAAGGGAACAGATTATTATTTAGAAAAAGGGAGGGATTTGTATGTCACTTATACAGAACTGGAGAGAGTTTGTGACATGAGATAGGGGTGGTGTGTGGCAGGCGTTAAAGAAGGATAATGTAATGGGGGTGTATAAATGCACATATAAGAGAGCATGTGTGGTACCTCTCTTGCCTCGGTGGTCTATGTCACACGTTTGTAGTACACCCAGGATCAAACTGTGACTGGTAGTGATTAATTTAGTCTGTTTTCTTCATCCGTTATAATGAGTGAGTTGGGAGGAAACAGTGTGGGTGATACATGGGAGGGAACTTAGAGGAGATAAGATGGGTATGTGGGAGGGAAGTTGATGAGATGGGTATGTGGGATGGAGCATGAAGATGAGACGGGTATGTGGGAGGGAACTTGGATGATGAGTTGGGTATGTGGGAGGGGACTTCAAGATGAATTGGGTATGATGAGTGAATTTAGGTAACCACAGAGGAGCGAATGTGAGGCATTACTGGTTAGAACCCGTCTTCAATTTGATGGGGCTATAAGGGTCTGAAACTGAATATATATGCGCTGAATAATGTGTGGAAGGAGAGGTTAGTGTCAGAGCAATAACTGGTATATTTGAGGGTATAGTGGTGTCGACTGTGCTGTATGGATAAAGGTGCAAAAGACGAAAGGAAATGAGGGGAGCAGGGGGGGGGGAGGGGGGGAAGAAAAGTTTATGGGTGTGTTATATGTATTCTGTCTCTATGGAGAGATTGGATGATGATAGATAATAATGAGGAAAAGCAAGTAGGAAGAGACCAGTTTTCGTTTAATCACAGTGACCACGGCCTTTAATATACGAAGGCCGAAAAATTAAATTTGCCAATTAATGAGACGGGTTTATTCTGCTTTCAGATACTAATCCAGACGAAGGCCGAGAAAAGTCTTATTAATTAATGAGATGGTTTTAATCTACTTTCAGACACAAATCCACCTTTTTACCACTCAACCACTTCCCCGAAACAGATTACGCCAAATCCTCCAACATAAACGTAAACATCCAGGTGGAGTGTGTGGGCTGTCTTGATGAATAATTTTGGAGAATTCTCAGCAATTTATATGAGAAACAGAGAAAGGTTTGCAAAGATTCAGTTAATTATTCTTCAGTGATCAAACTAAGCGGTGTGTTATAGTCATTAAGCAAGATTGAAGCAAAAATGTGTGTACTATGGCATGTAGGATGGTCGTAGTAGTAGAAGTAGTTTGTCAAATTGTTAGCTGTTTTCAGGTGTGAAGATTATATTTGTTTACTAGAATTTTAAATCTCTTATTACGAATAGCATCCTTGTTGAGAATTATATCTTGGGGTATCAACTAATTTTCGGTAAAATTGTCGTTTCAACCCCTAACAGAATTTGGATATTTTGAACCTTTTCTTCGGTATTTTAGACAATTCTAAGACACTTTTCTTCTATGGCATTTTCTCGCAAATTATTTTACTCCTGAAGATAACCTAACCAAACGTAACCTATCCTTGAGGGGTAAAATAAAAATAAATTGCAACAAAAATGTCATAGAGAAGTGTCATAGAATTTTCTAAAATATTGAAAAAATGGATAAAAAAAACTCGTAATTTTGTTAGGGTTGAAACAATAATAGAACCTAATTTTCTGCCATGTAGTATGCAGTTTTAGTTATCTCAGTTTTCTGGAATACAGTATTGTCTCAAAATAGTGGTTTCTTCTGTGGTAAATTTGCAGGAAATGTTTAATTAGCAAGGCAAAAATCTAAGCTTGATTTATGACCAACTTGGATGAGGTGCTTACTTATTTACTGTATTTACTTTGATTATAATGTTTGCATTTTCTTTCAGCAGATGCCAGATGAATTACTGCAGCTGAGAAGGCAGGGGTATTAACTGGGCCATTAAGACTGTCCAGGCAGCCACACCACATCTGAACAACAACCACTAACGCAAGATATGGCAGATGGTGATTATACAGAAGGAAAGGGTAATGTATTGTACAGAGCTGCCTTGCAAAATTTACATGTATTGGGTTGGAAGTTTTTTTATTTGTTTTACCTTTGTTCACCAATTAAGAAAAAAAAAAAACTTGCTCAAAGGAAATGTTAGTGAGTCAGTGTATAAAAATCTTAAGAAATTATTTTTACTTGCTTCACCTTCTTCTCTTCATCTGTCTATTGCCAGACACCTCAATCCCGTAAGAGGTGGCCATAAACAAATCGCCTCCATGTCGCTCTGTCCCTCGCCATTTCACTGCCCTGCTCCCAGCTCACACCCGACCTCTCTCATATACCTCTCCACTCCATCCCTTCATCTCATCCTTGGCCTCCCCCTCCCTCTCCCTTGCTCCACCTCACTGACATACACTCTCCTCATCAGTCTCTCACTCTCCAACCTCTCCACATGCCCAAACCACCTCAGTGTGTTTCTCAACGCTTCCTATCACATCCACATCCACAGCGCTCCTTCTGTTCATCTTCTGTAAAAAAAAGGAAATATACTTGCTCAGAGTAAGTGTTATAGAGCCAGAGCATAAAAAAAAATGTAATAAACTTGCTAAGAAATAAGTGATAATGATCCATAAAAAAAGTTGTTAGATGGAAATAAATATATTGATCTTGACATAAACTTACAAAAAAAATAGGCCATAATTACTAACTTACAATGATCTGTAAAAAATGTACAAATAGATTGATAGATAGGTATAGATAGATAGATAAGTAGATAATAGACTGATAGATAGGTAGACAGGTAGATAGGTAGACAGGTAGATAGTTAAACAGAAGTAAATATCTCTTGGTCTGGCTTTAAAATTGTGTTCATCATCACAAGAGTTGTTTGAAATTATATATAAATTGGGGGAAAGTGGGGTATCTGCTTAGGCTATAGGTAACTGCAATAAGTGTGTGTGTGTGTTTTTTTTAATGATTTATATTACACTTACAAGCAAAAATTACTAAAAAAAAAGAAAGGCTATATATTTATAATGAGGATTTGCTGTAATTTATCCATTCATTATTAAGTATTTGACCCAGGTATGCTTATCTTTATTTATTTATTTTTATTTGTGCTGTATAGAGGATGAGATGGAGGGATGAAGTGGAGAGGTATATGAGAGAGGGGAGGGTGAGCTGGGAGAAGGGCAGTGAAATGGCAGGGGACAGGGTGACATGGAGGTGCTTTGCTTGTGGCTACCTCTTATGGGATTAAGACGTCCGGCAGTAGATAGATAGATAGATAGACAGTTGATTTTATTGAGTTTTAGAATTTTTGTTGTTTTACTGGAGGGTTTAGATATAGCATTAATAAACCCCTTATTATCTGAAAGGCTTTACTTAGATTGAATAGAATAGTTTGGGAAGCAGCAAGAATTAAATAGTGAAGAGGACATCAACTAGGCTCTAAAAGTTATCATCCTCACCATCATCATCATCATCATCATCATCATCATCATCATCATCATCATCATCCAGACCCCATTTTCCACCTGAGGATGGGGGTGAGGTAGGGTCTAGTGAGCAGAAAAAAGCTCCATACAAGAATAAATTAACCAAAAGTCTGTCCTGTTAATGGGCCACACACTCATTCACTCAGCATTCAGTCCCCCAGAATCCTGACTCCACTAAGGGTTAAATGTCTGTCTGTTTGTCTATCTGTCTGTCTTTCTATAGCCGGACCCCTTGATCATGTAAGGTGTGGCCACAAGCAAATCATCTCCACTTTGCCCAGTCCTTCACCACTTGACTGCCCCCTCTCATATATCTCACCATCCTTACTTCTCATCCTTGGTCTGCCCCTTCACCTCACTCACATACACACTAAGTCAGTTTCTCCTTCTCCATCCTACTCACATGACCAACTGTCTCAGTGTATTTCTCCTAATACTTTCAGTCACATGCACATCAACACAACAATACACCACTTCCTCAAACTGTCTCTCCATGTAATGCCACTTCAAACTGTCTCTCTGTGTAACTCCTTTTCCTCAAACTCTCTCTCCATGTAACTCCACTTCCTTAAACTATCTCTCCATGTAACTCCACTTCCTCAAACTGTCTCTCCATGTAAATCTACTTATTCAAATTCTCTCCATGTAACTCCGCTTCCTCAAACTCTCTCCATAGAAGTCCACTTTTTCAAACTCTGTCCATGTAACTCCGCTTCCTCACACTGTCTCTCCATGTAACTCCACTTCCTCAAACTGTCTCTCCATATAACTCCACTTCCCCAAACTCTTTTTCCAAGCATCTCCACATACTCATCTCAGATAACGCATTCCACTGCCCTCACTCCTGACTCGTGTCCTTCCAGCAGGGCCCAAGCTTCCCTTCCATATAGTAGAGTGGGGATCGCAATACTGAGGGTTAACCTAGAGTTGTATTGCTTCAGGTGAGGTGAGTGAAGCAAGCATCATAGTGGAGGATCAGCAATCTCTCTCCTTCACCTCCTCACATCTCGACAGTGTGGCCATTCTGGAGGTCACCGTCACCAATACCAGCGCCTCCCATGCCTTAAATAATGGTAAGAGAATAATGGTGTTCTGATGGTTTCTGATTTATGCGGTTTGGTTTACTGCGTCTGGTATTCTTTCTCCATCACCTCCTCAAACCTCTCCACTGTCCATGTTTTTGAAGCTATCAGTATCTGTACCAGTAACTCCTATACTGTATCTTAATAGTTACAAAAAGATGGCATTTTAGGGCTGTCAGATTTTTGCCATTTTTTCAAATAACTGGATAAACATTTGCTGTCCACCACCACCTTAGATCTTGCTAGTGAGCCCATTCTTAAGGTCATTATTAGGCATATTGGCACCTTATTCTTTCAGTGGCATTTCTTCATGATTGACATCTAGTTTTAATCTCTCGTTAAAGCTCAGTGGGCGAAAAAACAATACTGTGCCTCTACATCCATTCCATAGCACTTCTTTGTGACTAGCACCATCTTTAGAGTAAATCCCTTGTAACAGCTCAGAATTCAAGAGGGAGTTGGCAATTTTAAGCCAAGTTAAAGTGAACAGAGTGTCATGGGCTAAAAATTGAGAAGGCTTGAAGAGCATGTGAATGGATGTGTATTGCCTTCTTCACCATGCAGTGTGTTGACATTTCTCCCAGTTTGACGCTTTCCTTTTCTCACAGATGAATCCACCCACTCCATTTGTTTGTTGGGAAATAGGGATATGATGGTATGGTTTCTGTAGTCTTTTTTTTTATTTTTTAATGCAGGGAAGAAGGAACCAAAGGCCAGAAGCCCACATGTTTGTTCCCTCCAAGAAAAAACAAAAACAAGATAACAGAGAGCCAAATTCTGTCTACAGTATCTATCTGTCTATCTATCTATTGCCAGACGCCTTACTCCCATAAGACGTGGCCACAAGCAAACTGCCTTCATGTCATCCTTTCCCCTGCCATTTCACTGCCCTCCCCCCAGCTCACACCCCCTCTCTCATATACCTCTCCACTCCTTCCCTCCATCTCAACCTCAGCTTCCCCCTCCCTCCCCTCCTCCACCTCACTCACATACACTCTCCTTATTAGTCTCTCACTCTCCATCCACTCCACTAGGCCAAACCACCTCAATGTAGAGCCAAGTTCAAGATCCATTATTTCAAGATGCCTTTACTTCTTCTGCATAAGAACATCATTTAATTCCATTTTTGCCACTGTAGAGGAGCCTGTTCAGTTTAAGGGAAGTGTTTTGTAGATATGGGGTTAATGGATAATGTTTCCAGCCTTTCTGTGTTAGAGGCTTTTTGTGTGAAGGGCAAAGACATACAGGGACAGTAAGAAATTTAAAAATGATGGTGTTGGGCTGAAGGACTTAATCATTATAGATGCAGGTGTAAGGGTGCCTGGTGATAAAGTAGGATGCCCTGTGGTGTAGTGGTTAGAGTGCCCCTGTCAAAATGATGGTCTTGTGCAATGGTTTGATCCCCAAGAGGTTACGATAATTTTTTAATCTTGTAATACTACCAGGATGAGTAGGCTGGTCATCTACCCTTAAATGTACTGGAGCACAGTAGCCTAGTCTTTCCCTTATACCTTTAAAAGTGTTAAATGGGGTTGATTACTGTCAGTTACAGCAGTTTTTTTTAGTTCTGTAGTAATAGTAGATGAAGGCTTCTGGCTATAGGTACATTGATAAATAGATAGGTAGTACTAATAGGTTTTTCATTTCAGCAAAAGATCAGAGAGCAGTAGTTCACAAGCCACCACCACCACAGCCACCATCGCAAATCATTGAGAATGAAGACGGTGGTGAGCAGACCAAGCTGGTGGTGGAGGACGTGGATATGATCACAGTGGAGGATGGTGACAACATGGTGGAGGTACATAAGTCTGTGGTGGACCAGTACCGCCACAGAACACACTACTATGGTCCACTCAGGGCCATGTTGGAGCGTGTCAAGATGCAGTTTGGGGGTCAAGAGACGGAGGTAGTAAGGGCTAAGTTGCTTCAAGTCCAACTGAAGGACTCCTCAGGGCAGGACTTAAAGTGGGAAGACCTTGTACAGACGATGCAGAAGATCCCTGGCATCATCCCTCCCTGTCAGCCCCCTCCCAGTGTTCACAAGGAGGTGGAAGTCAACCCATCAGACTGTCATAAGGTTATTAATGGGGATCAGGCAGTGCAGCTAACATTGAGTGATAGTGAGAATCTTATTGTAACAAAGAAGGCCATTGATCAGTACAGGAAACTCTCTTCTCAAGTTTCTAAGCCTCTCACAGTGCAGAGAGAGAAAATGTTTAAAGTAGAAGGTGAAGAGAGCGCTCCTGTGGCAGTTGTTCGTGTGAATCCGAGAGAAAACAGTGCTCCTGCAGAAATTTCTAACCTGATAAAAACTGAGGATGAAGCACCTAAACCCAAAAGAGGAAGACCAAGAGGAAGAGGAAGAGGTGTTGGAGGAGGAATAGGGGTAGGAACTAGAGGAAGGAGGAAACAGCAGCCGAAATTCCTCAGTGACTACACCGCCCTTCCACAGACTCTGAAAATGAATGACGAGTTTGAGGAATGTGACGATTCCGAGGAGGTAAAAATGAGTGAGCTTGAGAGTGGAAGTATCAGCATGTACGGGTTTGAGGGTGGCATGATCGTGAAGACCAGTCCCTCCTATAATGCATCGCTCACAGACCTTAACATGGAGTCTGCCAGTCATATTAACGAACTTGAAGATTTTCCTCTCCAACTCCAGTCCACTCCTGTGGACTTAAATTCTAAGCTCACACCTCAGAGAATATGGAAGTATCTGACTGAATATGCGTCAGAGGATAACAGAGTGCAGGGACTAATCACCCAGTTCAATAATGAGAGCTGGCTGGAAGTTAAGAGGATGTCCGATTTCTTCCACATAGATGGGGAGGTGATAAGTGACGTGTCCTTCAAGGCCGTATACAGAAATGACCACACTCCAGTTATGTATTTCCTGCGTGGATTCAGTCGACTCTTGCACAGGGGGGAACTGAACACCGCGGGGGAAGTTAATCACCTTTTCCGCTGCCTGTCCAGTAACCGCAAGCTTTGTTTAGGCCTCAAGCCATCCCCGTACCAGCCCCACATTGAGACCAGCGAAAAAGTCCGTGCATTCTTTAAACAGACCGGCCACATCGTCTCCACACCCTTCGAGGGCCTATACTCCTCAGCGTGCCGTGGAATTGTGACCATCAGTGGTTCCCCAAGTGCAGTCACCTTTGTGCGAGGGAACAAGAGCATCCTGGGAGTGTATGCATTGTGTAATGCTTGTGCTGGCTTGGGGAAGAGGCTCAACCACCATATCAAAACAACCACCACCACCACTCGAGTCTCATCCAAGAACTGTGCTGCGGATGAAAAGGTAACACAGCTTCTTAAGGACTTTCAAGTTCATCATCATCATCACCATCATCATTGTCATCATCATCATCATCATCATCATCATCAGCATCATCATCATAATAGTTTAGTTTAATTTTGTTTTATTTATAAAGGCTCCAACATGCATACACTCATTGGCCTTGGTCACTTAATGGCAGCTCTCCACACTTCTCAGCCTCTAGCAGTCTCTTTGTTCAGTCCTTTATCCCTGAGGTCACACACTGTAACCTCGTCCCTGGTCTTTTTGTGGTCTGCCTCTTGCAACCCAACCCTCAGCATTCACAGCTTTCACCTCTACATCCAGATTTCATCCTATGTCTTCTCCACATGCCCAAACCAACTCACTCTAGCCCTGCTTATCACAGCACTAAGAGCTACATTCAGATCGTCATTATCATCGTCATCATCATTGTTGTTATTATTATCGTTATTATAATTATCTTAAATGTCAGGACCAACTTGCCTAGCCCCGGACTCCAACGCTTCTCTGTGGGGCAACATAGGATTGGATGATGGATGGCTGGATTATTATTATTATTGTTATTTATTATTATTATTTATTTTCCCATTTGAGGTGTATGCTAGTGAAATGATAACGTTAGTGCCACAAACTGTATGTGTAATCTCACACTTCAGATACTGGAGGAGAAATACAGTAGACAGTTCTTGAGGCAGCCCATAAAAAGCAAAGGAACACCACTCAGCAGCAGTGACATACACAAAATATTCACCCAAAGCGTCCCAGAAGTTTTGGCATCTGGAACTACCCACGACCTTCCACAGAACGGTGAGTCTTTATGATGCATTGCCTTTTTTATTTGTTTATTTATCATCATCATCATCATCATCATCATCATCATCCGGACCTCTTTTCCCACCCAAAGGCAGGGTGAGGAGTCTCAACCTCCAGACAGCCTAAGTTTGCCCAATTCAATGGGCCACACTTCCAGGGAATCCTGGCTCCTTCAGATAGGCCAAAAAAAAAATTCACCACGTTCTATAGCTTCACATGTACCTATCTGATACAGTCAATACAAACGCTGTCATGTTAAAAGGGGTGCCAAATTGCTGGTTATGCGCTTCTCCACACAAAATTCATCCAGCCAGCTCGGTCTCTTGTCACTCTCTTAGCCTCACCAAGTTCCATACTTATTATTATTATTATTATTATTATTTAGTTAGTTCCCGAACCCTCCGAGGCTCTCTGAATTTGAATGGCTTGAATGGTGAGTAAATGGCACTGTGGCTTATTAATTTGGACAAACTGTGGTAAGTATCCCATTCTATCAATATTTTTCTGGCTCTGGACCCTTCCTCTCTCCCGCCTCTTATCGGAAAAAGTCTGGATGATGATGTTGATGATGATGGGTGATGATGATTGATGATGATGGGTGATGATGGGTGATGATGATTGATGATGATGACAATTTTTTTTTTTCTTTTTTTTTTATGCATGGAAGAAGGAACCAAAGGCCACGGGCCTGCATACTGTTCCTTCCAAGAAAAAGCAAAAACAGTACAAAAGATTGATGATGATTGATTACTGATGATGATGATGTGGTTTACAGTACCATTTGTGTGGGGAAAAAACTGTAATGTTTTTTAACACAACCCTGACATATAACAAGGATTTCCTGTGCTTGGCAGGAGAGGATGAAACATACAGGGGTAACCAGAGGAAGGCAAGGAGGAGAGATGTAGAAGAAGGGGAGGAGGAGGAGGAAATGCCAAGACCAAGTGTAGGGGTGTCTGAAGAGGAGTTCCTGCGGATGGTTGACTTGCGACCTCCAAACCCAGGAGTGATGGCCAGGTCATTGGTGAAAAGGTGTAACGTGTGCCAGTTCCGTGCCCCCACCATGCTGTCCCTTCTCGTGCATATGCAGGGCCACATGGGTACCCTGAAAGAGAGGTGTGGGGATTGCAAGGTCCAACTCTCCAGCAAGGACGCATTGGAGACTCACAAGAAGCAGATGCACAGTGAGCGGTCTCCCATGTGCACCTTCTGTCACCTTGATTTCACAACGAAAGACCAGCTGTTTGATCATATGAATAAACACCGTGACCACTTGCCCTTTGAGTGCCCCTACTGTAAGCATAAACTGACCAACATGGATGCGTATAAAAAACACGTCAGGCTCACCCACAAGATCAAGTCTGTCCGAGAGTTGAAGTTTGGGTGCAAGACTTGTGACATCCACTTCTATACCCGGGACCACCTGCTTCTGCACAGGGTCAATCAGAATCACGAAGAGGTGGATCCGTTCGTGTGCAAGGCATGTGGTTCGTCCAAGGCCACAGCCAATGAATTTCGGAGTCATATACTGGAGCACACAGAGGAGGAGAGGGAGGCGGCAAACTTAGCAATATGTCTCCAGTGCTTCAAGGTTTTCTTCTCTGCATTTAAGCTCAGTTTTCACATGGAGGTCAAACACAGTCCAGGTAAAACTGAGCCAAATCCACCTCATGCCCCAGCCCAGGGAGCCCCCACCCCTGCCCCAAGTGAACTATTACAGAAAAAAAAGAAGAACAAGGGGCCATACCTGCGATACCTGAGGGCTAATGAGAAATTTGAGTGCTTGAGGTGTCACCGACGGTTCAAGACATGCGAGACTCTGGCTAACCATGTCAAGTTTTCCCACGGGGGCGAGAAGAAGATAGTAAGGAATGACTGCTCTTGCAACATGTGCGGCCGTAAGTTCAACGCCCTGCGACGCCTGGCTAACCACATGAAGATCCACTCGGGCAACCGACCTGTGTTCCAGTGCGAGGAGTGCGGCCAGATTTACGGCAAAAAGATGCAGGTCCTGGAGCACATTCGTACAGACCACGCAGAGCAGGTTCAGCGGCACCAGCAGCAGCAGCAGCAGCAGCAGGAGCAACAGCAGCAACAAGATCTCCTGCAGGCAACCCAGACCACAGACACACTCACAGACAGCACAGCACACCAGCCAGTCATTGAAGTTGCTGCCACATCCTCCTCCTGGAGCCCCATTAAAAGTCCCTTCAAAGTGCCCACAGTGGAGCAGACTCAGGAGGCTGTGTATAGTCTGCTCCAGCTCACTGACTTCTAACTTACAATGCACATGAACTTGGACATTGGGAATTTCTATACTCTCTTCACGTTAAGTGTGGCAGGTGTAAAATTGCCATCTCTCCATCTTCAGAAGCGAGCAGGAACAAGAAATAGCAATAGAAAATGGTGCTAGTCATGAAGAAGTGTTGTGGAAAGGTGCAGGTCCATAGAATTGTCTTATTCTGACACTGAGCTGCAGGAAACAAACTGCAAAAAGACAATAATTTCCGCCCGGTGAAAATGACTGAACCATACTTGCTCAGTGTTCAGTACTTCAAAGGGTTTAATTTGGGTTGGGTTGTTACTGTTTTTACCATGGTTGTGTAGTGATGGTTGATGATATATTAGAGATTTTGTTGTTCCTGACATGGTAAACACATTTGTCTAGTTCCTAAACCTGTATCCAAATCTACAGAGAATACTCACTCATATACATATGATACAGGTATATATAAATTTGAAGCCTCCTATGGTCAGCCTGGTAGGTTGCACATCTGCCAGTTCTCTTGATCTGGGTTCGCTGCCATCAAGGAGCAGACTTGAGTGGGTGCAGTAATATGTCTTGTGACGTGTTTGCACCTTGTTGAGGTTCCCGTCATGACATATACAAACTCTCTCACACACAGGCAATTATTCCAACACAGCTACCACATACACTTCTCACCCTGCACTCAAAAAAGTCTTCCACATGCTACCCCATGGGTAGGGATAAGTCATGTCTCCAGTGACAGAAAATGGTGATCCTTGGCACTATGGATGTGCTGTCCCTCAGGATCCATAAAACACAGCTTGAACCGGTGTATTAGGGCTGCCTACCCTTCTCCCCAATGGTGCTTCTCCAGACCCTCTTCACATTGAAGGGGTTAAGTTTGTTGCTTATTCTGTTTACAGTAATGGAGTGTGCCAGAGAGTGACACTTTAACACAGTGGCATTGGTATAACAGGGCATTGGTTATACAAATTTCCCTCAGCTTGCTCCCATTCCCTTGAAAAGAGGATGGTGGACTGAAGGAAAAGAGCAGCTTCCTGCCTGCAGTGCACTGGGTTCACAGTCAGGTGAGCCTGGGGCCACAACAGTAACAACAACAACAACAACACAACATCACTGGAGTTTGGACACAGTATTCTGAAAGATTTAGGAAGTGGAGAGATGGTATGGGGCACAGGGGTGTAATAGTAAATGCAGATAAAACAAAAGTGATGGTATCTAGGGGTGATGGTGGTACTGTCAAAGAAGAGGGAGAGTGGCCATGTATGATTTGCCATAAGGGTGAGGGAAATAATCACATCTTGTGCAGTGTTTGTGATAAGTGGGTGCATAAGAGATGTAGTGGTATTAGAGGTAGACTGCAAGATAAAGCTGATTTTATGTGTATGGTGCATCAGAGAGAGCATAAAAAGATTGTCAGGCATGAAAGAATTGAACTTGCTGGTGAGTCTCTTGAGTGTGTGGAAGAGTTTTGTTATTTGGGAGACATGTTATGTGCTGGAGGCTGGGTTGGAGCTTGCTCTGTGGCTAGAGTGAGGAGTGGTTGGAAGAAGTTCGGGGAGCTGTTGCCTCTCCCAGCATTGAGAGGGCTCTCCCATCGTGCTAAGGGATCTTCGTATGCGACATGTGTTAGGAGTGTAATGCTGTGTGGCAGAGAGACTTCGGCAGTAAAGGAAGAGGATATTTGCAGGCCCAAACGTACAGAAATGGCAATGATTATGTGGATGTGCAGTGTGTCCCTGAGTGCAAGGCCTGGGGATGCTAGGTTTATGATGGAAGCAATGAGAGATAGGATGGGATAGTCTGGAGTGTATTGGTGTTGCGATGAGGAGAGGTAGACTGAGGTGATTTGGGCATGTGGAGAGGATGAGGAATGATAATTGGGTGCAGAAAGTGTGAAGTGTTAATGTTAGGTATAGAGTTGTGAGAGGTAGGCTGGAAAAAACCTGGGAGGAGGTCATTGAGTGTGACCTCAGGGATAAGGGATTGAATAGGGAAGCTGCCAGAGATTGAGCAGCATGGAGAGCCGCCATCAGGTGACCAAGGCTGACGTATGCAAGCATGTTGGAGCCTTCAACAATGATACAAAGTGAAACGAATTAACTGCTTCAGTCTGATGATATATTTTTATTTATTTTCTTGCTACCTTCAGATAATTTTATTCAGCTTAGAGAGAGAAATACAGGTTGTGGAGAGGTAAATGGAAACTGTGTCTAATTGATCTCCACAAATTGTGTCCAAATTAGTCTGAGGCATCTGGAGGTAGCCAAAGGAAGTGAAAGTTACCTGACGTGTGATTGACCCGGTTAATATTAAATACGTGTCTTTCTATAAAATATTGATACGTATATAGAGTTTTATACAATACAAGCTATGTAGATTACCAAATAATATTATTATGAAGGTTGTTGATATTGTTTGTACAGTAACAGTTAAAAATATATTGTAACTCCACACTTTTATTCACATACTGTATATCTCTCTGATCTAAATGATGATCATTCATTAAGCCATCATCTAATCCATTGTTGTCCCATGAGGAGCATAGGAGCCCTGGGCTGAGCAAGTTGGTCCTGACATTTAAGATGAGAGTGACCAGCCTCACTCATCCTGAGTGGCATTATGTGAGCACTAAACCCCCAACCACTCCTTGGATATAAACCTTCACCGGCTCAATCTGACTGAAGTGCTGTAATTACCCAGTAAACCACCAAGTGCCATAATTTGATTTTCTGGTTATGTTGACATAACAATGGTAAGATAATCTGTCACATTAATCTTGCTTATTTATTTTATTTTTTTTTCGGTCTGAGTATTTAGTATTGTTGGTATCTGTGCAGGAGGACAAAGATTTGTGTCTTCAAAACACTGGTGCTCTCTGTCTTACTTTATAGCTGTGGGACAGTGCTTTCAAGAGGCAAATTAATTTATATGGTAATAACTTCCTCTGAATGATGACATATCACTGGTATGAAGAGTGTGGAATGAGTGAATACTCCATGAGACTAAGCCACGGCATATTACGTGCATAATATAAGAACAACTTGGGTAATAAGGACACCTGCCATGTCTCCCTGAGGTTGATCCTGCTCATGGGATGTTAAATGAAAGAGACCCAGAAGCGGAGGAGACCAAGGGGGAGGCCTCAAGGTACATGGCTGGAGAAGTTGACAGCTTGTGTCAGCAGTTAGCTGGTATGGGAAGAGTAGCTGCTTGGAGGCTAGCATGGAAAACCTCATTATGGGTGGATTCGGAAGGTGAGCGAGGTGGTCAAGGTGTACGTTCCACTGAGTGAGTGAAGGAGGTTGTGGCTCAACCTCAGTCAGTCTAACTGAGCAGACCCACCAAACACAGGATAACATCTGCTTCTGTGAGTCCAGCCCACAGGTGGAGAATGGTACATATGCTGTGCAGGGATCTGGCACCCCTTTGTTGTAGACAGTGCTCTGCCAAGATCTGACCAACAAGGTCTAGGTCACTGCAATATGCAGGGAAATATGAGATCTGGCTGCTGCATAGATGCCGCAGCTGCTCCACCCATGCTGCACAGCATCACCATGCACAGGAAGTGAGTAAAAGTGGTGAAGCATTAGTTAAACTTTTGTCTCCTGCTGTATGGTTACAGATATAGTATTAGTTCACATTACAAGAATAACAAGACGACCCATAATGACATCAAGGCCTAGTGATGGGATCTTTCAGTTTCAGTAAAGATTTCAGAATACAGTTGTACCGTGCAAGTTTCATGATTGCCGAGATTACCTTGGGTCGTATTCCCATCACCTTTTTTTTTTTTTTTTTTAGCGATTCATTCATTACACTTTCCCCTTAGTGTTTTGTTATTATTATTTTATTATATATTATGTTGTTGCTTATATTTTTATTCTAACACTGCCTGCATGAAGAAGAAAAAGAAATATTAATGTACCAAATACTGAAATCTAGTAAGGAAGAGGTGTTTTGAAGCCCTCCTAATTCCAGCATAACAATGACATTCTTGCTGTTTTTTGACGATTCTGGTCAGCTCTGGAGAGACTTTTCGAACTAAATGTGTTAGATCATTACAGCCTTCATTTCCCTCATCAGTATAAGAGGCCCGCACGCTTCATAATGGGTGCATTAATTTTTTGCAAGATTTTTTTTTCGATCAACTTGCATCAGTAATGTGTGTTTAATAGTCGATTCATCTTAGAATAATAGGGAAAGCCAGAAAAGAATATTGGATGTCCATCATTAATATATTTGAACTGCGCGCCAAGCCTCCGGTACCTGGCCATCTGGCGGCAGGACGGGTAGTCACGCACAGCAACGTGAAGGAGAGTGGCGTGTGTGGACGTATGGCTTCACTAAATTTGTCAGTGCACAAGAAACTTCACTCAGTACTGCCGAAATGTCCAGAGGCATCCAGAAATTATATTCACCAAAACGTTCTGTGAGTATTATCTTCGTCATACAGATAAATGAGAATGTGACAACTGCAGACTTTCTTGTAACTCATCTCTCCGTAGTTGTAACAATAGAATAGGATGCTAGTCACGAAAAAGTGCTATGGAGAGGATATAGAGCCGTAGCATTGGCCTTTCCTGTCACTCAGCCACATGAAGTATGCTGTAAAAGGACGAAAATCAAGGCCGAATTAAAGTAAAAAGGGTATATAGTACATTATTCTTGCCTCCCTCCCGTTTCTCCCATCTTTCCTGTCAGTTTGTACCGTTCTTTCCTATTCTGGTGGCTTTACATTGGGTGACAATTCTAATGGTTTTCCGTAAGCCAGGAAACCATTTACAACACATATCTAACCCACATGTTCCCAACGTGTCAGTAAGTGGGTTGGTGGAGGGTTAGTGCCCCTCCTTGTAAAACCACTTTGACAAACGGCCACCCCTTATGGGATTACGGCGTCTGGCTATAGATACAAGACACCATGTTATGTTATTTCTGCTGTGCCAGTATTTTGAAATTGTAACGTCAGACATTGTAGATTACTTTGAAATCTTTACGTTAGACATTGTAAGTTAGACATCCAGTTAAATAGGCCAGAGTGACGGATCCAGTTTAAAATGGAAGTGTACGATGGTGTGATACTGCAAATGGTAAAAGAATGATTAGATGAAGTTAGAATTAACTGATAAGCTTAAGGGTAGAGGATAGATTAGGTTGATAGAATAAATTAGAATGGTTAGAGGGTAGATTAAGTTGTTAGATTATACTGCTTGCTTACTCATCAATCATCAACCCACCATTAGAGAGAGAGAGGGAGACCATGCAGTTCCGTATTATACACACAGATGAACGGGAATCTACGAACTCTGACAGAAAAGTAAGAAAGATTCGGCGCATCTCAGAATTTAATTAGAATATGGATTGAAGGTTGAGTCTTTTTATGTTTTTACTAAATTTATTTCGGAGGCGTAACGGATCCACGGATTTTTATTAATTTTTTTTATTTTTATTTTTTAGACACCATTTAAGCTAACCTATTTGGAAGATGGTGTTTTGGTTGGAGCTTCACGTAGCCAGCCATTGTTGTTGGAATGCGATGTAATGCGTACCTAAGTGATTGTAAAAAAGGAAAGGGAGTCAGTACACAGTTCCTCTCCAGTATCTTACACACTTACGCTGCTGATATCTTCGACTTGAAAAGGTTGGCTGGTCACTACCTCGTCCGGTATACTGTTGCATTGATTGACTATTTTGGCGTCAAAATTAATTATTCCTTTTGGTTTTTATGCTCCTGATCTTGGCAAACTTCAGGCTGTGTCCCTCTGTGTGTGTCGAGGCAGTTTGGAGGGCATTCATCCTTCAGTATCTTGTATCTTGTTTGCCTCGATCGTGTCTCCTTTTTTCCTTTGCATTTCTAGAGAGGACAAACCAAGGCCGAGACAGTCTCTTCGTAAGGCAGCTTCCACAGATCATAAGTCCTGTCGTCTCTATTGCTTGTCTGTCTCTCTTGCTTTTGTCTCTTGCTTTTCTGTCTTGCTTTTCTGATTCTTACTTTTGTCTCTGTTGCTTTTCTGTCTGTCTTGCTTTTCAGGCTCTCTTGCTTTTCTGTGTCGTGCTTATCTGTCTCTTGCTTGTCTGTCTCTCTTGCTTTTCTGTCTAATGCTTTTGTCTCTCTTGCTTTTGCCTCCGTTGCTTTTGTCTGTTGCTTTTCTCTCTTTTGCTTTTCTGTCTGTCTTGCTTTTCTGTCTGTCTTGCTTTTCTGTCTCTCTTGCTTGTTTGTCTCTCTTGCTTTCCATGTGTGGCGAATCCGCAACACCTGACACTGATTCATTTGGCCTCAGATCAGTGTCATAAGCGTCATTTGCAGCAGGGACACTGATTTTCAAAGTCCGCGGCGAGTGACAGGATGCGCGACAGGAATTGCGATGCTGACCGTACCTTTTCTAACTTGGTGATGTCCTTTTGGCTGCAGGTGTCCCGTGCTTGGATGCAGTATTCTGATCGGGGCCTGAAAGGACTTATATATATATTGGTAAAAACGTGTCAGTATCCATACACGCCAGGGTTTATTAAGCAGACTCTGTAGTAACCTGCACTGTTGGTTTTAGGTCAGGTATCATCATAAAGTAAAACCGTTATTATACAAGAATCATCATCGTCATCATCAGACATCATCATCATCATTATCAATCACCATCATTATCACCAGACATCATCATCATCATTATCAATCACCATCATTATCACCAGACATCATCATCACCAGACATCATCATCATTACTATAATCACCACCACCCTCTGTCTCCAAATACTGATCGCAGAGAACAACCATCACCCGTCTTAATCCTTCAGTCGAAAATGGCGAGGAAATGTAATAATGATAATAATAATAATATCTAATAATAATAATAATAATAAACAGTAATAATAATAATAATAATAATAATAAGCCTAGCCCTGGGCCCCTACGTTCTTAATGGGGCAAAAGGAATAGGTAAACAAATGACGTCATACATCAACCCAAGCTTCAGTACGATTTCTTACACGTACTGCCAAGCGATTTTTATTTTTTTATTTATTATTATTTATTATTTATTATTGTTTATTCTTTTTTATTTATTATTATTTATTTTATTAAGATTTCTATGGCGATTATTTCAACCCTTATCACGAGTTTTATTTATTTTTCTTTTTCGGACAACAAAGGCGAATGGAGGTTTGAAATATTTATAGAAGTATGGTTGGTACTCTCTCTCTCTTTCATGGTGACTGATGTATGGTTAAGCTGTATAATATACCTGCCTAACCTAACGTACTCTCTACCTTAAGTTTATTTTTTTCTAACTTTAATCTACTCTACTTTCTACCGTACCTCTAACTTGATCTAACCATGCCCAGCTACTTCATCTGCCTTCTACCTTAACGTCACCTAAACCAATTCTACTGTTTCTGCAAGTAGACGTAG
>JAGKTI010003594.1:0-17919 GCA_018397915.1 Birgus latro
ATCATCATCATCATTATTATCATTATTAATATTATTATTATTATCATTATCATCATCATTACTATTGATTTTGTTGTTGCTCTTACAGGGGTGTCAAAATCAGAAAAAACTTATACATCAGATTTGTTGGCTTTCTTTTTTGAACTAGAAAAGACATTATTATACTTTTATACAGAATGTATTACCTAAAGTAAAGGTCGCCGCATAACAGCCGCGTGGTAGTATGTATATATCTAAGGTCTTCAAAAATAACCTTGCATAAAAACAAACTTGTATAGCACACAACACAGACGCTCTGACCACCAAGTTCTTTCTGAATGTTGGAAATTGTTATGATACACCGCAACACTTAAGATAAATGACTGCCAAGTGGCCGTAATCATTTTCTTTTCTTTTTTAATATAAAGCTATCATAATATTTTCCAGTGACTGACCTAAATCATGTTACACATTGGCCACTTCAGTGAGGTGACGTATTTATCACTGCATGCAATTTTATTCAGCTTAAGACACACATTTCAGGCTGGATGAGTTATCAAAGCCTTCATTAACCCTCTGCCCACCAGGGGACTCTACGAAGTTGAATAAAATCGTCTGGTATTGCAAAGAAAAAAATGCTAAATGGACGTTGCTGAAATGAAAATGTTGGTGTGTGTTTGAATAGTATAATAAATAAGTACATGCTGCTACTTCCAGATGAATTGAGTGACGATCCAGACTGTTTCCTGTAACCCCTATTTACTACGTCGGGTGGTAACCATATAACCAATTTGTTGATGCTTGATTGTCTAGTGGATTTAGGCGCCCCAACTGGATGTGGCCCATAAGACTAAATCTGACGGTTGGTTAGGGAAAGGGCCGCTTAGGTACAAGCGACTGGTCACTTGGCTTACATGTCTGGCCGAGTAGTCTAACCCAGAGTCCTTACACTCCTAATGGGGCAGTAAGGGATGGGATGATGGATTGATGGCTACAGTTAAAGTTTAGTTACATGAAGATCTCCTCACCCTATGTGCTGACCACCCTGAGCAGGTACCGAGCCTGTCCTGCCTTTAAATCACTGGCTGCGGTAATGGCGGTGGTGGTGGAGGCGGTGGTAATGTATCAGAGGGAGGCAGAGGTGTCGACATGGCCGTGATGGAGAGCCCACTCGCCCTAATGAGCCCAACTTATTTCCCACACCTGCTAAGTGGCTAATGTCTCTTCCTCAACACACCTGCGCCTTCATTCACTATACCTTGTTCACTTTAACTTGGGCTAAATTGCAGTCGCCCTTCCCCAGCATACCTCACTATACTCTCTATACAATGTTCACTCTAATTTGACCTAAAATTGCCATCTCCCCAAGTTGAATGCTGAGCTGTAGCAAGATTAACACCAAACTATAACGATGGCCACAAACAAGTGCTAAGGAGAGGATGTAGAACAGTAGTAGTTTTATTCAGCTTTTGAACTACGTGAAAGAAGGTGTGACAGGACAAAAATCACCGCCAAGTTAAAGTGGATGAACCATAGCTCTGAAAATACCTGTCCCTGCCGATACCCATCCCTGCAGATACCCGTCCCTGCCAATACCCGTCCCTCCCGATATCCGTGCTTACCAGTAGCCTGTCCCTGCCGATATCCGTCCATCCCAATAACCCAACCCTGCCGATACCCATCCTTGACAATAACCCGTCCCTGCCGATACTCACTCCTGTCGATACCTGTCCCTGCAGATGCCTGTCCCTGCCAATCCTTGTCTCTGCCGATACTCGCTTGTGCTAATACCTGTCCCTGCCGATGCCTATTCCTGATGATACCTGATCCTGCTTGGGAATGAGTGTCATATTTTACTTATACAGTTGAGGAAAAAAAATGGTGTACTGTACTTTGCTCACACAAAACGAGTTGATGGGTAATAATATTCCGAACACGGTGATGCCAGTTTCGGAGCCCAAAAAACTTTTCAACCGAGAGTTTCATATTTGTTCGACCAAAAAAATGGAGCGATATAATTGCCCACAGCTGTATGTCTCTTTGTCTGGTCCTCAATATTGCTGGTACTTGTACGTCCCTCTGCATGATTCTCAATAAAATCAGTACCTTGTCTCTCCTTTCTCCCAAAGTGTGTGTTATTCTGCATTTTCATTTAGGTATCCCATCAAATTATCCTTCCTTTTTATTTCCAAACGTTGTTACCTTACCATTTTATAGACTCGTCCCTATCAAAGCCTGTATCACCCTACCACTTCATGTTTTTTTCCTTCACAAAGTCTGTGTTTTCATACCATTTCGTGTTTCCTCCTTCTCAGAGCCTTTAGTAACCTACGTCTTCATGTTTCTTTCTTCTCAAAGCCTGTGTTATCCTACTGCTTCATGTCTTTTCTGCTCAAAGCTTGTATTATCTTGCCATTTCGTGTTTCTTCCTTTTCAAAGTTCGTGTTATTCTATCACTCCATCTGTCCTTCCCTTCCGAAGACTTGTGTGATTCTGTCAGTCTGCCTAGCCTAACTTTTCCTTCCCATGCCTGCTATCCAATAAGTTCATATGTTTCTTCCTTCCCACAGGCTGTTATCCTACTCTTTCCGAAAGCGCACCTCTGTTATCTTACCTTCACACCGGTCTCTCCCCTTCCATGGCCTACTTTTTTTTTTTTATCTCTGCTGTCGTTCCAGAAGCCTGTTATAATAATATTTCACTTTTTTCTCCCTAATCTCAGTGTTTAATGCCCTAGCCCATCTCATCTGACCCTCTCCTTTCGAGTCTGTGATGCCACTGTGTAAGGAGTAGATCATCATGCTGTCCCACTGTTTCATCTGTTACAGCCTGTTACCTACCGTCACTTGACCCTCCCATCTAAACCCTGTTATCATACTCTCTCCCTTGCGTCCCCCTAAACCTTACTATCTTATATCCCCACCTGTTACTTTCCACCCAAAGCCTATCATCCAGTCCTCTAACCACACGCTCCCTTCTAATGCATGCTATCCAACCCACTAATTTTATGCTAGCTCCCAACGTCTATCCTTCCATTTTACCGGCCTTCCCTCTCCCACAGCCTACTATCCTACATCTTAATCTACTTTCTTTCCAGGTCCTTTTATCCTACTCTCTCATCTGTCTCCTTCCTACCCAGTCTTACCCTCTAACCCTCCTCTCCATTTCCCCATTATCAGCCGATTCCCAACGCATCCATCACTTTCCCATAACCAACACGCAACCTCTCCCCCTCTCAGATGTGGTATCTCTTGTCACTTCTTCCTCTTGCCTGGATTCACCAACGTCCTTCTAATACCACGACCCCCCACCTTTCCTTCACCCTACCCCAACAAAAATTCTTCCCCCTCTCAAGGCTCGTTCATGCTACAAATGACTGTGCTGTGGTAAACTGTGCCATGATTTTATTTTTCACTTGTGTTTTCGACGAATAACTTACATCAGTTGTAAGTTAATCATGACCATCCATTTCTACACAGTGTTCATCATCATCACTGCCATTCTCATCATTCAACAGCATCCTGTGTCAGTCCACTGCAAGACAAACACCTTTCCCAGCTTTCTCTGCTAACACATTTGCTACTGGCTTGTATCATTCCTAACATGGAGGGGAAAAAAAGTACGCTAATACTTTGAAATATTCACTCGAAATTTTTTGAACTCTACAATATTAAATTAACACTTACATGTCGACACGGCACGATCACTTTGTAACGAAATGGGACTGTTTTCTATGGGCAAGTCAGACACTGAGTTCAAAGTTGTTATAACCAAGAGAGATGAAACAACTAATCGTGTGTGATCAGATAATGAAGGGAGGAGAATGGATAGTACAAAATTCGCTTTCTTTCTCACTGCGGATAAAAATGCAGCACCGAGCGACTACAAGCTAGGAAAGAAGGTGAAAAGCTGAGGGAAAATTGCCAGCGGACAACACCCGGCGCTGCACAAGATGGCACCTTATTTTGTCTGGTTTTCAAGCAACATCGCATGAGTGCAACAGCAAACATTATATTCCAGCGCCATAGCGTTCCATTGTAGTCCTGTGTTTACTCTAACAGAATGTTTAAAATATAACAAATAGTAAAGTTTATATTCTTTTCACAGAATTTACAAAATTTTGTGATACCTTGAGCAAATATTACTTTCGTTGCCGCAGCGAGCAGAAAGAAAATTGCATGAGGTAAAAAGCCCAGTTAAAGGGGGTGGATAAAAGCTATTGTCTTTTGAGTCAGTCAGCCGTGTTCTGCGTGGCGTGGGAGAGTTTGTAGCACCTCTTTACTGGCGATATACTTTGGTAAGCCAATAGATGTTTGTATGTTATTTATGTTTAAAGATCAATATACTTTACGTAAATAACGTACAAGAGGATACAGATGAGTAGAGTGCAGAAAAAAATCGCTTAAAAGGAGGTATTACGAAATCTCCACTTAGAATACGACCCTTTAACACTGTCTTGTGAAAATCACGTATATACCATGCATCAGTAGAGTATGTGTTTAATATTGTTCTGATACAGGAGCATCTGCAAGAGCGGTCCTGTCCGTCTGTCTGTGGCCTATTTCGGCTACAAGATGCTTCACACTCGGAAACTTTACCAACATTATTGAGGCCACACCATACCACACCACACCACACCACACCACACCACACCACGAGGCAGGTCTTCAACTGAGGGTCCCCACATCTATTGCTCTTGTACTTGTTCTCGACGACACCTGGCCTGACGCTGTTAACTTCTCTTAATTGCTAGAGACTTCCACCTGCTTTTGTGTGTGTGTGTGTGTGTGTATGTGCGTGCGTGCGTGCGTGTGTGTGTGTGTCCACCACCATCAACATGATGAAGAAAAATGTCAACATCATTCTCCTATTCCATAACCCCTAACAGAAAAAGAAGATCCACAGTACCGCCTGTAGACTACAAGAGGGCCAGCAGCAGCAGCAGCAGCAGCAGCAGCAGCAGCAGCAGTAGCAGCAGCAGTAGTAGTAGTAGTAGTAGTAGTAGTAGTAGTATTAGTAGTAGTAGTATAGTAGTAGTAGTTGTTGCTGTTGTTGTTGTTTTTGCTTGTCGGTAATGTTTTCTGTTGTAGTTCCATTTGAAACGTCTGCCCAGTGAACTTCAAGCTGAAGATACCTCCTGCAATCCACCGTCCTCCTTTCAGGGGATAGGGAAGGTTGTGTAACTGCCCATCTGTATCGGTGCCACCACGTGAAGGCATCCCTCTCGAGTACCAAGACGGCCAGTAATGCAGAAAGTTTCAGCTAAGTCGTAACCTTCGCCAAGACCCACAATCGTCAACGTTATATCCAGGTCTCCAATGGTACAGCTGGGTGACAGGGGACAAGGGGAAACAGACTTTGCTAAAATAGTCTGACCGACCCGAGAAACAAGGAAAACAGGAAATAATAAGAGGCTACCGATGAAGACTACCTGTCCCTTCAGCTCCCTTCGGCTTTCAGTCAGGGATGAGACTCGGAAAGTAATAGAAATTTTCTTCTCGTAAACAGGCTTCATTTCTGCAGGATCTTAGGTACCCCCTTCCTCCTCCAGCCTACTCACACACTCTCCTAGTCAGTCTCTTTTTCCATTCCATCCACATGGCCAAAACATCTCAAGGTAACGAACAACAAGAGACATATAAAATACTCTGGGCCCTCCTTCCCTTGTCCCTCTTACATATAAAAAATTTAGTTACAAAAGGGGAATGGATCGTACGGTGTTGTATTCTGGTGATGCGAGGGATCTGCTAACTTACTGGTCATGCCTCGACCATTCCTCGCACATGCTGTAGAATGGGGGAAGAGGCATAACCGTATCGAAGACATGAAAGAAAACGTGAATTAATAATACTTGAACACTCACAGTTCATGTCGAGCGTGGCCGAGGAGACAAACGGCGTGGACCCGTTGAAGTTGAAGGTGCGACATGCAAGGACGGCGTGGAGGTGGCGTCGCGTTAGCTTCGGGATGGTGAGTAGGGCGGACACCTGGTCGGGCCCCTCCTCTACGGTCGTACTGGGCCACACCTCCTCGTTCACCAGCCACTGCACGGTCGGAGTCGGTCGCCCTGGAACGTGATGAGAAGTGTGTTGAGAAGAATAAGGCTCAGGTTAAAATTCACATCCACCCCTTCCTTAGCGATTTATTGTGCATTTTATACTTTAACAATCTCTTCCATTGTTATTCATATCGTTTTAATATCTGTCTACTTTTCATCAATAACATTCAAGAGGATACTGAGGCGTAATGTGCAGAATAAATCGCTTGCAGTTGGTGTTACGATATCCCCCATAGTCACTCAGATTACGACCCACTGTTCTTGAACTCTTTGCTAGATAAAATCGTTTGGCATTACAGGAATAGACTAATTAAGTAGCCCCGGCCATGAGAAGTCTAATGGTATCAATATTAATAGTCTCCTAAGCTTACTGTCACCTGAAATTAATCATCTGGCGTTACCTGGAAGCGAATACTCCCGAAAGGAATTATTTTCTTGTGATCTCAAAGTGCCTGGTAAGCTTGCAGGTAGCTTTACTTGGTTCATTACAACTTACTCCAAAACTGCCATCTCTCGACCTTGAATACTGAGCTTTAACATGAAATTAATAGTAGAATAGGGAGGTAATCACGAAGAATAGCCATAAAAGTGATGTACAGTCGCAGTGTTGTCTTATTCTGCCATTATACTACGTGAAGTAAGCAACAGAGGGACGAAAATCTCCGTCAAATTAATGTAAACGGATGTCAGTATATTACTTACCGGAAAAATCAGGCTTCTTCACCAAGAGAAATCAGTAATCCAAAATAAAAAGGGAAAAAATAAATACTCTCTGTTGATTGCTATGATTACAATACGCCTGCAATGATATAAATTTAAAAAAAAATGGTAACGACAAGGTGGGAAAAAGAATGAAAAAAGTAGCTACCCTTTGGATGCATTTAATTAACATCACGTATTTTTTTTTTTTTTTAACGCCTGACATTTACACAGACGAAAAAAAAAACACACATTCTAACACACCATTACCTGTCAGTCCCACAGCATTAATTAAAAAAAAAAAAAACACGATACGCTTCACATAAAAACAAAAACGTCCTCAATTCCACTCAGGACGTGTTTATAACTTTCCAACACGTATTTTTCTATTGCTATAATTTCTCCATTTCCAACTCTGATTTTTCGTCTTCAGAATTGACAACTTATGAGTTCTGGGCAACAGGGACGTTGAAAATACCGGCAATGATATCAACATACATTGCGTGTATAATTGATAAATGTGGCTTGAAAATATCTGTGACTTAATAACAAGTACTTGCTGAACGGTCATGCTTCGATGCAGCCAAAGATAAAGAAAATAATAAGCAGTTTCTCAGACATAGTGAAACGATGGACGATCATCGATAATGTACTTTCCTTCTTTACAGTTTAAATTGTAGCATTGTTCATCAAGTACTTAACATTGTCACTGATATTTTCCCCACGATATTTTGTATTTAAAACGCGATTTGTAATACTACCACGAAAATTAACTTTGTCGATATTTTCAAATTTCCTGTAGCCAAAACCTCTCAAGTGGTCAGTGAAGGCGTGAAAACCCTGGGATATAAATTAACACTTTCACTGAGACTGGTTTCCCTTGGCTGAATTTATGGCTTGCGTTACCTAATTTTCTTCCCCCAAAAGTGCCTCCATGCAAGTCTAAAGAGATGCAGAGGTAAGTTTGACGAGAGAGAGAGAGAGAGAGAGAGAGAGAGATTGAGACCCAGTCACAGAGAGATAGAGAGAGAGAGAGAGAGAGAGAGAGAGAGAGAGAGAGACTTACTGAAGTTGAGAATTAAAACTTTTGGCAAGAAACTCGGGTCTCTGATGAGGCCGGTCGAGATGTGTTAGTTAATGCACATCTGACTTCATTTTCATAACTTTCTCGTCTTCCACCTGACTCACCCACTCTTTGCCTTCCTTCCACCTTTTGCATTGCTTGTTAGCCCCTCGCTTGATTCGGCTTCCCTGTCATCACTCTGGCCTGCTTGTCCTCTTTGATTCATTAGCTGCTTCTCTATATTCTTTTTTATTGGTGCTTTATACTTTGATCCCAGGTCCTAATCTAGATTTTTAATACACCTTGTCAAACCTAATCACCTCCTATTTTGTTGATACGCCTCTATCATTGGCTGTTTAACTAAGCTTCAATTTGCCTCACCCTCTTGCTTTGTTTATGCCTTTTGTCACACATTTGGCTTCGGCTCACCTCATCCAGGGTCTGCATTCTTCATGAGGCCTACCATTAGTTACTATCCTGGTTCACATGCTACTCAGGCGATTCTTCAACATGCCTGGTGGTGTCTAGTGCAGCCTGCTCATGACCCACCTCACCCAATCACTGCCGGCCTTGATAATGCTCGAATATGCCCTGATTTCCAAATAATTATTACTAATTTTGCATAGAACACGAATGTATGACTAAATATATATATATATAAACTCTTATGTGTAAATAAATTATACTGCATGTTTAAAATCGCATGGTTAGATTTGTAGTCACATAAGAACTGATAGTGAGTAATGAATATGTGTCAGAACAAACCGAAAAAAATCAAATAATATTATTCATACATTACGGAGAACGTATCTTCACATTAATGCCCGGATTCGAATGGCGGTAGCATTAAAGTAGTTCCTATTAATGATACCAATATATCACCAGAAGGATCTGCCCTGAAAAATAAGCTTTTGGCCAGAGAAAGACACATTTTTCTAGACCTCGGGGGGCTGCTTCCCTTACAGACCCTCCACCTCGTATGCCCATAAACTACAGGATATATGCTTGGAAATCCAACAACATCGTAGACAGGAACCTTGATAACTACCGTATATTTATAGTATGACGGGTACTATACTGAAGAGTCGAGGTCGGAGGTTTCTTTAAGCCATCTCTAATCGTCAAACCTAATGAGATCTTGCAAAAAAATAAACTAATCTATCCTCATAAGCAGAGAAACCTAGAGCCGTAACTGGATGATGATGATGATGATAATAATAATAATAACAATAATGATAAAATTTTACACCCATGGAAATATGGAAGCAAGTAACGGGTTCTCCTAGACACGAACCACATAAGGGAAGTTCAGTCGACTCACCTCCCTGGACTTTACACGCGAGGTCCAGCTGCTCCCCCTCGTTGTAGGGCCCGATGATGGATGCTCCCGACTGCCCCACCACCAGGTACTCAGTGGCGTTGTATATCTCGGGCTTCTGGGGTGGAACTGTGGGGTAAAGAGAGAAAAGGGTGCGTTGTGGGCTGTGGCGATGAGAGAAGGAAGAAGTGGAACGGGGCTATGGAAGGAAGAGATGAAACGGGTCTGGGAGAAAGGTGAAATGAGGCCAATGGAAACGTGAAACTGGGCTCCTAGGGGTGGGACTGTGTGTGTGTGTGTGTGTATGAGAGGGAGGGAGTGAGGTGGGGCAGAGTTGTGGGGTAGAGAGAGGTGGGGCGGGGCTGTGGGGTAAAGAGAGGTGGGGCGAGGCTGTGAGGGATGAGAGGTGGGGCGGGGCAAGATTATAAGTGAGAGAGAGTGTGAGATAAGTTGCAAGGCTTCTTCGTAATATTACTGTAGTTTTGTAGCTGGGAATTATAACTTAGGCTACTTTATGTTCTTGGGTTAACTACAAGCTTCCGTGTCGTAAAAAGAAGGCCAGAGAACTGAATCCATCCATCAATATGCTGTACTACGGAAGCAGTTTTGGGGGTAGACTGGCGTCTACAATATGAAAAAAAAAATCATCTCAGCGCTTTAATATACAAAACACTTCCTGCATTCTATAAACATAACTTTATATAACACTGATGTGAGAATTATTTTTTGAACGGTAAACATAGTGAATGGTGTACGATCATGAGATACAGATCCATATTATTAAATCTGAGAGTGCAAAAGTATGAATAATCCCCCAGTTTTCAGCGATAATTTCTGAAGCTTCTGGTGACAGAATATGTCTGGCCTTTTTGTGTCCTTGCTGACTGCACTCTGTAATGTGGGATGGAGGCTGATCACATATAACTTCATGTTATGAAATCGTTCTGGCGTTACCTGAAGTGAAATAACAGGGCTGTCCCATCCATGAGCGAGTTGTCATTCAATACAAGGTTTTGGCTGCGCATTACCTGTTTTGCATTTTAGTCTAACTGCCGATCGGCGATTTTATAGTGCTGAAGTGAAACCTATGACATCAATAAATACAAAAGTTCCAACAAGCAACGGTATGACTGTAATAATTGACGGAACTACTAGAAGAACTGCATATTTTATTCCAGCTTATGATGAACGATCTTATCCAGTTCACAGAAACTCGTTTTAATCAGAGAGTTGAATGCACTCAATGACGACGGCGAAGTTGACGACGGTGTTTTGGTGAGTGAGAAGAGGTAGTGACTGAGTTATCCGGATCACCCGACCGTTTGAATATTAAATTTCAATTTTCAAAGTATCACTGTTGATGGCAAGAAGAGTTATCCCCATCACCCAACCGTAAGAGGGTTAAAATTCATAATCATATTAATGTACTCACTGATGACGGTGAAGTTGACGATGGTGTTCTTGGTGGGTGAGAAGAGGTAGTCGACCCTGCACCTGTACCTGCCCTCGTCCCTGTCTTCCACGGGGTACAGCTCCAGGTGTGCCCCAGGTGCAAGAGGCCCGTTCCAGGTGTGGCCAGGCAGCAGCTGGAAGTAGGCACGATCACCCAGGAGCTTCACGTCCTTCCAGTGCTTCCCGTCCGCCATACTCTTGCCGCGGGAGTCAAAGCTGAGGGCAAAGAACAGTACCCATCGTCGCCCAAGAAGCAGAAGGCACAGTCAAGAATATAAGTTTCCCTAATACTCTATCATGCTTGATCAACACACTCAGTCACCTCAAAAGTTGAAGTTATAGCCACAGATATACAGTAAAAGTGCCTAAAATTCTATTACTTTTACGTCTAAGTGTACTGTGGAAGCTAACTTTCCTAAAATGAGAAATGTTTAGTATTTTTTCCCCTTTCCATTGATGATTTACTTTGATAATGATGTGTCCGGAAGAGAAGTGACTGACCTGCCGTAAATGTGAACTAGTTGTGATGGATTATTAAGGAAAATTATGACTCTTACTGTATAGATGTGAGCAGCTGTATCTATCTCTGTATTGCCCAACCCCGCTTCCTACCCTCACCCCCTACAAAAAAAAGTCCCTTGTATTTTTGTTCCCTGCGTCCCCTTACTTGTAACTTATCTTTGAGTACGGGACGCTTACACTTATGCCGCATTTTCTTGTCAAATATTTTAACTACTAATTTTTAAGGCTGCAAACCACTTTTCTTACACATCAAACAAAATTCAACAAGTGCGACAGAAGTTTAGTCGTCACATTATTAACATACGAAAAACTACGTCGACTAATTAGGGTGGGGAAATAAAAGTTTTGCCGTGAAACTTGTACCTCTAATGACGTCAGGCGAAGTTGTAAAGGTTAATGTATTCGTGTAAAACAGTCTGGTGGAACGCACAGGAAAATGGTGGACATATTTTCTATCTTTCAGGATGAAGAGGGTAAAAATTGCTTTCTCTTTTCCGTGACTGTAAAGCAGAGGAAATGAGAAGACGAAGGTAAGCTTAAGTTTTCATGATCCTTGTACAAGATCGTGGTATATGCGTTATTGCTTTCGGTATGTGATGTAGTTTCTTTACCTCATTTACTTCTTAACCGCTTTTATTGTCATTCACTGTATTCCAATCAAGGATCAGTCTCAAATGCAGCTAGTAAATCACTGGATGATTAAGGGACCTGTGTAATAGGAGAAAGTCTACTTTTTCCCATTTTAATCCAATTCCCTTTGTTTCAGCAGTGTGAAAGGGATCCAGATCTGATAAGGAAACACTTAAAACTAGGAAAAGATATCATCAGACTGAAATTGGCCATACAGACGTGCACTGATTCATTCTTTGCGCCCTAAAAATTCATAAAGACCTGCATAATGATAATACAAACACAAGTTAAATTAGTAATGAAGTCAAACCAAAGCGTTCACACGGTAAGTTGTATTTTTAATAGCCGGAGAGTCCTGTATCCCATGTTTCCCTAAATTTCAGCACTATACCCTAGCTCCCACTCTGTAGCCTAAGTGAGATGGAAAGAATCTAGCAACCAGAGAGAAAATAGGGAATGCTAAGAAGGTAACAAAAGACTACAGTGAAATAAGCCACATTTTTTTAAATTCATTTCTCAGTCGTCTTAGTCCTTTGAGGCCACAGGCTTTTTTTTTTTTCCTATCATCAGGATATTTTATTCAGTCAAGGAAAACATTCTCAATGAGGGAGTTATGAAGGCTGAATCTAGCCCCTCCAATTTTAAAAGTATCACCTGAGCTGAATGCAATCGTTTGAAGACAATAAGAATAAGATACAAAAGATGCAATAACACTACAATGGTCAGCTTATTTCTGTAAAAAAGTGAAAACATTGAAGTAAACTGTAAATGCCGATCATACGAATCTCCCGCTGACTGCACATAGGATTTTTAACATTAGTACATTATACAGCTTTTTTTTTTCTTTCAGCACAATACGTCTGCCAGCTCAGATTTCAGCACCAACCTTTCGTGCCGACCCTCATCGTAACTCACACTCTCCCTGCAATACCGCTGCCCCCAATTTCCTTGTCTGCGCCTCCATCGCTTCTCTTCATCTTATCTATTACTCCTTCTTGCCCCTTATTTTCTACTTGGCTTTATTTCTCTTCGTTTCTTTTACACCTGTTTACAACCCAGCTCGAATATTTAAAAGCACATCTGCTATCGCTTCTCTGTCGTAAGTGATTTGTTTTTAGCAGGGAGAACAAGAGACACGGGAAGTCTAGTATATCCTCTCCTTGTCTTTCCTGCTGAGATAAATCACAGCTACAACAGGGAATTCATCATAAGTTCATTTGTGAATCTGGGCCCAGAATAGCATGATCCATCACCGCTACCGCACTTCATCCTCCCTCGACCCTCGCTCACATCGTCCTTGATCGCTGACTTTCCTCATGCCTTACCATGCCAGTGCGCCGTCCCTGCTTCTTACCTGCTCGTTCTCTAGCCCTTACCCTGCCCTTGCCCCTATCCTGCCCTCGCTCCTGCCCTTACCTGCTCTTGCCCTGCCCCTTACCCTGCCCCTGCTTTTGCTCCAGTAATTATTCTGCCTTTACTCGTACCCCATCCCAGAACCTGCCCTTGCTATAGTCCTTGCTTCTGTATTTCCTCCTGTCCCTGATCGTATCATTATCTTGTCTGTTCCTGAGCCTGTTCTTGCCCCTGCCCGTATCCTTCCCTTGCTGTTGGTCTTACCCAGCTCTTTCCCGTTTCTGCTCTTGCCCTTACCTTGCTGATGTTTTGCCCTTGCCCTACCCTTACTTCGTACCTTACGCTTCTATTGTTTATGCTCTTACCCTGCCCTTGCTCCTATCCTTGACCTTACTTTGCGTCTACTCTTGTATTGTCTCACTGTTTCTGTCCTGACTCTGCATCTTTACATTCCTTTGCCCCAGCATCTTCCCTGATTCTATCCGTCCCTGTCCCTGCCCCTATCCCTATTGCTGACCCCTGCTCCTGAGTAGCTGTCTGCCACGCCTATGCCCGTTCCGATCCTGCCCCAACTTCCGACTATGTCCCATCCATAGCCCTTGTCCTTAGCCTGCTTGCCTCTTCCCCTGTCCACCCACCCACCCTTTTTCTAAATGTATCCGATTCTGGTTATATACGTAATAGTCCTTTCCCTGTGGCCTAACAGCCCTCCTGCATGCCACACTCATTCACACGTCACCACTTTGGCATTAAAATTCACTTTCCCCACTGAATACATGCTAGGCCGGTCTCATTCAGAAATGGTGTAATGGTCTTATCGTGTTTTTTGTGGCATACCAGTGGTTTCTCTGGAATATTAGTAAAATCTGATTTTTTTCCCTACCCAAGCCTAGGACCGAACTTTTGTCCTCTTGGTCACCAGCCTATTCCTCTAACCACCCTACCATGTACCTGTCTCTACCTTCACCCTGAACCAAGCCTATCCATGACCTTGCCCTTAGCCTGCCCCTACACCTGCCCCTCCCCTGCTAATGCCCTTCCTCTTTCGTGGCCTCTCCCTTGCTAGTGCCCTTAGTCCGTCTCTGCCCTTCCCGTCCCATCACTATTAAGATTTACCATGGCAGCGTTGGCATTGTGGGCTTGCTCTCCAGATGCAGGAATACTTTAAGTCTTGATAACAAATCTGAACACACGATTTGCAAGTCCTTATCTCACAACAAAAGTATTTCTTAGTCCTTATCTCACAACAACATTCTTAGACATAACTCTTATCGTTAATAGTATGCTGACATCCCCTTAAGACGTAAGGTATACAGCCAAAAACTGAAGAAAAATGACATACAGACCCTGAAAGCCAAGCGCGCCAGACCATAACACGAATCAATAAGTTGTTTATCGCCTCGTTTACCAGTAGGCACCGAAGCAATATCTTGTTTTTATTGCTTTGTTTACCACTTGTTTTTATAGCTTAGTTTACCACTGCATTGGCACCGAATAATTAACTTATTTACCGACTTTGAGGGGGAAGCCAAGGATGAGATGGAGAGATGGAGTGGAGAGGTATATAAGAGAGGGGGGTGTGAGCTGGGAGCAAGGCAGTGAAATGGCAGGGGACAGGGCGACATGGAAAGGATTTGTTTGTGGCCACCCCTAACGGGATTAAGGCGTCTAGCAATAGACAGATTGACAGATAGAGTACATCATTCCAGGAGAGTTGGCACGTAAGAGTAAACACTAATTATAAACAAATATAGTATCAGATAAATAACTTGCGAATGCTTATAACAAAATGACCTGGCAGCGAAAAACCTAATAACGAAAAATCCCGGACCTGGATCCACGAAAAAACGTACGATCAACACTGCCGTCACTCAAGTTTTGATTAACAGGAAGAACAAGAGATAACGGAGGTTGCTACACTCTCCCTTCGTTGTCCTCCCTGGGAAAACAAATCACAGGCACGTCGTTTACTTGATCGTAAACGTGTTTGGGGATGTGGGTCCTGGTAATTGAGCGATCGGTGACTAAATTACTGGGAACGAAATGACTGCCCATGCTCTTACCTCTGCCATGTCCCGGAGTCTTGTCCTTACCGTTGCCATTGATCCCCATCCCTGTCACGCTCCTACCCATTCCTCATGTCTGTGCTGGTGCCTTGATTTGTGTTCCTGCTGTACTCGTGCCCTCCCTCCGATCCCACCCTGCCATAACCCTTGCCATGCCCTATGGCGGGACTATTACACTACTCTAGAAGTAGGATCGAATTATGAAACTCAGATTTACAAAAGTGCCACACGCTGTTTTACCTCTGTTTTTTCCCTCCATCTAAATACTCATACACAGAAACGAGAAATTCATATATTACTGACGTTTACATTTTCCGCTAAATACATAAATAAAAAGGAAAACGCAAAAAATTTCTGTTTTATGTTTGTTTATTTTCATTCTTCCAAGTCTGTCAAAGGGACAACTAAACACGACTCAAGGGCAGGATTTAGCCGCGGACCGCCAGTTGAATAGCACTGCCCTACATCCTTGCCTTCGCCGTGGTTCCTACCTCTGACCTCTGCCCTTTATCCTTATCCTTGATCCTTACCCCTGCCATACATCTTCCCATTCCCAATGCCCACCTCCTTGCCCTGACCCCTACCTCTGCCCTCGCAGTGACCCCTGCCCTTGATCCCTATCCCTGTTTCACCTCCCAGCCCATGCCTCATATCACTACCCCTTACCCTTGTCCTGCTCCTCTCCATACCCAGTACCCCTGCCCCTGTCTATTATCTTGGCCCTGACCTGTATATGGGAGTGCCTGTGGAGCCTCGATACCACAATATGAGCACCACCCTGTCCCGTGGCAGCCTGGAGGTGACATCACACGGCAGCCGCGCCCTCTGGTTCACCACCGCCATGGCAGACGTGTGCACCGCTGGGGGGAAAAGAAGACAAGTTATTTTCCATGGCAAATGTGTGAACCGCTGGGAGGAAGAAGCCACATTACTCGTGTTATTCATATTACGGCATAGCAGACCTGTGAAGTGCATGGGGTAGGAACAGCACACATTACTATCCATTTAATGGCAGACGTGGGCACAGCTGAGGGAGGCAAGAAGACTCGTTAGTAACCACTTCATTACGGCAAATCTCTCTCAGTCTCAGTTAACTTACACATCCACTTCATTACGGCAAGTCTCGAGTAAGGTGAATTTGCTTACCTGTCTACTTGGTTAAGGCAGGTATGTGTTAAGGTTAATAATACAATCTGACAGCCAGAATAAAAAGATACAATTAATACCTCTACTCATACGTACATATTCACCTACTAACAGCAAGTCTCTCCAATGCTAAATAACACAGTCCAGCAGTAGGGAGACTCAGATTAATAAGCTGACTATATTCAAGGGTTAGTGGAGTCGCCTTTAATCCTCCCACCGAGGGATCATGCCTGAGCCGAATACAATAATCTCGTAAAATGAAGACAAAATTAACATTCTCGTATTGGAGACTAATGGTGGGCAGTGACTACTCTTTTACTTCGAGGTTTCTCTGCATTTACGTCACTTTACAGAAGGATTTTTTTTTTTTTATGTTAGTTACGGTGATGAGAAGAAACATACAATACCTGAGAGAAGATAGTAAAAAATATAACAGAATGGAAAGATCACATTTGTCTTGTCTCCAAACTGAATAATAACGTATGACTGTAACAAGAATAAAGTGTTAAAAGAACGCCAAAATAGAAAATTGGTTAATATCAGAGGAATGCCACAGAAGAGAATGAGTTAATGTTAACGATTAAGAAATACGGGGGCGAGTGGGGAGGACAGCGAGATAAATAATGTACAAGAGTGGAGTGTGAATAAGAGATCGCCTTCGGGAGTGAAGAGAGGTGAAGAAGAAGAGATTATATATAAGGTATTAGGGATGGAGTGTGAATAGGAGATGTAGGAATGGAAAGAGGAAAAGAGAATAACTAATGCCAATCTCTACAGTGGGAAGACCGCTTGTCTCTCAGGTAGGCTGGGGACAGGTAAAATCGAAGTCACAATTATATTCCCAGTTCCGTGTGAAGAAAACTTACAATTGGCGAAATACAATGGGAACCCTATCTCTGATAGTGTGTTTCAGATGGTGCGATTTTTTCCGCTATGTATTCGTCAAACTTTGGGAAGATACTCATGTCTTTGTCTGTACACCCACTAAAAATTATTCAGTACCCCTGGGTGCAATGAGGTTTGAAATGATTAGTAGTCTATTAGTGAAACCGTGTTCATTTGGTAGGGTTGATGATCAAGAATGCTTTGTCCCTGTGTCATATCTTATCACACCACAAGGGCGCTGAATAATTTTTTAATGGGTGTACATGAGCCATAATTTCTGATCATCCTCCAATTTGCCCCCGGCCGGAGGGAAATCGAAGCTGTATATTGACACAAAAGAAGGAACTGTTCAGCGTTAAGGTAGGGGGTTTAAAGATGTGTCTGGCTGTATGAGGAACAGTTCGCGATGACATTTGTGAGTCCGGAGAGCTTCGAAGTACTGATAGACTTTTGTTGGGTGTGAACCGCTGGATGGGATTAAAGAAAGAGTGAAACATATCTCACGACTGTAAAATAAAGAAGAAAAATAACGTTCTCTTTTGTGCAGCTGGCAAGAAAAGATAAAAGGATAATAGCAGGGGTGATTGGGGTGGAGGAAAAATGTTACCGTATTCAAAGGCCAACAATTACGGCCAAAGGGAATAAGAGTTATATGCTCCTCATCTGAGCTGGGGGGCTGGCGATGCGAGTTAGACACAGGGCGATGACCTTTGCCTGATACAGTCATCAGGGTTTGGAATGTCTTGTT
>JAGKTI010003594.1:22870-33850 GCA_018397915.1 Birgus latro
TGAAATGGTGTTGAGACGAAAAGCGTAAAGGTGATAGTATCTGAGGTGATGAAGGAGGATTAATGAATGAAAATGCAGAGGTGGGGATGGGTGTAAATGAATGAGTACACGTAAATGGTGAGGGGTTTATGAATGAGAGTTTGTGCTGGAGTGTGGGTGGATTAATGAATAAAAATATGCTAAAAAGGTTAGGGTAGTTTCATGAAAAAGTGCCGGGCGAAGTCGAGTAAATGGAATAAGTGCTGAGGTGAGGGTGGACACATGAATGAGAGTAGGTTCAGTGGTGAGGGAGAGGCGGGAGAAGGGGAAGTGTGAGAGATGCAGAGGAGGGAGGTGGTGAGGGTCAGGGTGGGAAGGGGGAGACGGGGGGCATAGGTGGTAGTGTATGAGAAGGAGAAGGGGACAGGTAGTTGGGGGGGGGAGAAGTCTTAGATGGAGATAAGTGAGTGAATGCATAGGTGGGGGTAAGGAGGGGAGGAAAACAGGGAGAGACGGTCGTTGATGGGGAGAGAGGGAGGTGTGAGAGCTAGGTGAGAGGATGCAGACAAGGAGAGGGGGCCGGGGGAGAGAGAGGTGTGGGAGGTGGTCGTGGGGGCAGGGAGAGTGAGGGAAGGTGGAGGGGAGTGCATGCTAGCCCGCTCAATATTCACCACAGGTCGTGTCCGCCGGCTAGAGTGGCCACATTTTTCCGCGACTTTAACCTGAATGCCGGAATATGCATTTGGAGGCACCAGTATTTCCAGAGGGATATTATATGTGGCGATGAATTATGGCTTATGCACCGACAGATTTCCATAACGTTCGGGGGGGAAAAAAAAATACCATGAACTAGGGTGTATTGTAAAGTAAGAATTCAGTGTTGTACAGAAAAAGGCAGAGATCTGGCATATGGACCACCGTGTTTTATGCACTGACAGGTTTTCACAATGCATCCAAGAGTAGAAACCTTACGTATAAATTACGGTGTTTCATTGAGTAAGAATTCTAAACTGTACAAAGAAAATAAAATCCGCATAAGGAAGGCCATTTCTTTTATTATACAGTAACCTTTCCATACGGTACCGAAAAAAAATGCGTTTAGACTACACTATGTAAAATACGAGTATTCAAAACAGCAGAAATTTGGAGTCTGGAGGCAAGTTTTATAAAGCAAGAGTTTCAGAATGTAAAAATAAGCAAAAATTTGGCATACAAACTATCGTATTTTATACAGCTAAAAATATTCCGTACAGTGAAAGCGTTCCATTATGTTAACAAGCCCATTCTTCGACCGCCTACCCGTCTCGGAGAAAAACTTTCTGGAAAACATTCGCAATGGCCCGTCATTTTCCACTCAGACCTGCGGCTGCCTGCACACCAAGAGCCAAGTAAGGTTATTGGAGTCATTTAATTCAGGTCAAAAAGAATTATTCATCTTCACACAGGAAGTCGAGAAGCGTCATATCTATAGGTAACCCACCATACTTCAACCAGCTGGACACATCCTCGTAGTTATTTGATACAAGTGTCTTTTTGTAATTCTACATAATCTCTCTTCACGGTGCTGAGATCATGACACAATTTCTTTGCCACTAATCATTAGGATCACATAAATCAGGGCACTCACAAACGAGCTTTATCAACTTCTCAGATTCTACGGTGATGCTCTCAGCACAACAGACTCATAATGACCGACGAGATAATGGGTCCAGCCGTACTGGTACTTGCCTCGACTCGACTGAGTTTGATTCGAACTGACTAGTCTTAAAAAATATATATAAATGAAGGAACGGCGAGTGATGAGCCAAGACTAGACCTGGCTCTTGCTATTCAGGCAGCCTAATATGACATGAGATTCATATACGGTCAGTTCAATTCATTTTCATTCTGGTTCAAATTAATAAAATACTAGAGTGCGCCAATATCAGCGAAGGAAATATTAGGTTAACTCGATTGAATGCCGCAGCGGACATTATTATCCAGCTTCAATTGTTGTTTGTGTGTAAAGGTTGTTTCAGAATATACCCCTTAATTAAAACGACGTATTCTTTTATCTTTATTCTTGCTACCATCAGATGATTTTGTTTTTATTAGGCAAGATTTTTCATACTTTAGGGGTTACGTACAGCATTTATTGACCACTTCACTATTACAGGAAACTTCAATGTTGGATAAAATCGTCCGGTAGTGTTCTGCGTAAATTGATTAATACGCCATCGCAGTCAAAGGGTTAACTGGCCTCAGATGAAAAGAACGAAACAATACTGAGGTGAACAGCGAACACGGATGCACATTCAGCCACACGACACCAATTAGGGTCAGAATGGATTGTGAAAAGAGTCAGTGCCATCCATCCCAGTAACCCTTTGATTATTTCATTGTGCAGTTAGCGCAGAGAAAGATACTGCTGTGAAAAAGGATAAAAAAGCCGAGAGAACAGTGTAGCTCAGTCAGAATGAAATATTAATTAAACTGTAAACTAGAATATTTGACTTCTCGTGTTCACAACAAAGCAACAATTCCTAACAGTCATTTTGCTTCAACACCAGCAGAGACACAAGAATTAAATCGTATAAAGTGCAGAGGGCAAATTAAATTAGGAAATAAATAAGTAAATAATAAATAAATCAATAACAATGACCACTGTTCTGTATATATCGTATTCAGACACATGTTGTTCTGGCCTCAACCAAGTTATTCAGACAGACAGACAGACAGAAGCAGACAGGTAGGTAAGTAGCTGGTACGCACCAATGCAGAAAATTACGTCCACTTGCATTCTTTAATATGCCTCGTTCAGCTTCAATGACGTCGCTAATTTCACACATGACTCCGTGGCGTATGCACTGATCTACCGAATTACGAACACTAGAAGGACGCTTGATTTCAGCCGCAGCGTACCTGTAAGTCAGGCGTATGTTGCCTGAATTGAAATGCACACTCTATTCTGCCTTATCATTTACGACGAAATTATTACTATGCGACAGTCGTGACTCAGCCACTCCAGTTGGGCCCAAGTTATGGACGTAAATCAGCCGTGTTGATTTCCGTCCTTTTCAGATTTACAATAGACTTTGTGGAAACGTTCAGGGTAAATCAAGGATGATGTGTTTCGATTTTGAGAACAATAATTCAAAGGTCAAGGTCACAGATAATGATCAAATTCCAATTTCACATGAGTCAACAGTTCTTATTCCGTCTAAACTAAGCCTACTAGAAAGACTGACGGTAGTGCAAGAACGAAGGGATTCAGTTTTGAGAACAGTCAGTCAAAGGTCGTCACATAGAAAGGTCAAAGATGAAGGACTCATGACCAAATCAACTTAAACAGCTTAATAAGATTTAGATCAAGCTTGTGGAACGGTTCAGGATAAAGCAGTTATGAAAAAATTTGATCTTGAGAACAGTTAAAGGTCAAGGTTACAGGAAAAGGTAAAATGTTCAACCCTATAACTCAAACAGTTTTTATTCGATTTGGACCAGACTTGGTGGAAGAACTTAGGATCAGCCAAGGATGAAGTACATTGATTTCGAGTTATGTCAAACGTCAAGGTCACTGGGCAAGGTCTACTCAGGCAGTTTTAATACAATTTGGACCGAAGTTGGTGGTATTCTTAAGTGTCATACAAGAATGAAGTACTGTAACTGGTTTTTATGAGCAATCGGTCGAAGGAGAGGTCACAGGGCAAACTCAGATATTCAACCCTTAGACCAGTAACAGACGTGGGTGTTCCTTCTTGTTAGTGTTGCTATCTCCAGACGTTTGTATTCAGCTTGGGAGAATTTTTGAACTGGAGGGGGTTAGATATACCTAGCCTTAATCATCCACTTCACCACCAGAAATAACATCTAAAGTAAAATATATATAATTGGTAATGCCTTGATTCAAAGGAAAAATACGTCATCGTGTTCGTGGGGTTGAGTTGACCCTTGGACAAGAAAGGCGGGAATTCAGAATGTACGGGTTTAGATCAAAATGCAGAGGTATATCGCACATACAACGAACTGCACAAGCAACCTGCCTAGTGTATAATGCAAACTGCAAACTTGGGGTGAGTGAAGGTGAGTGTGTGAGTAAGCAGCTCAAATGATAAAGGCCTCCAACCGATATCTGAGTTTCGGTAAAGTCTGGAGGAGAAGAGATGCTGCTGAGTATAAAAGTGTGGGAAGGCCCGGAATAGTGAAAAAGTGAATGGTTATTATGTTGCAGAATGGTGCTGGGGGTCGTGAGGAGTCGCTATCAGGGTCACATTGCGGCCATATTTACGAACCCACCCACTGAGCACCGTACCGTTCTTTATATAACACCACCTTATCGGGGGAGCAGGGAGGGGGGGGGGGGGAAAAGTAGTGGCTGGAAGGTGGTGTGTTGTCTAAAAAGGCGTGAGTTTGATTCCAGGCTGGGGCAAGGAACATATTTGTTTGAAATTCGGTAAAACAGACTTAACTGATCTGCAAAATCCACAAATCAACCCCGCTAATACCATCACACCAGTCCTGTACGAGGCAGCCCTAACATGTACTCAGTATTGGAACCAAAGTGACGGCATGTGAATGTATGTGTCACACGAGAGGACTGTTGGTCCTTGGAAGACAGGCTATTAAGTCTATGCTCAGAGTCGGACACCTAATAATAAAAATAATAATAATAATAATAATAATAATAATAATAATAGCAATGATAATTATAGGAAACTATTCGAGGGGGGGGAGAGGGGAGAGTTCCCTGTTTTCCGATCTGTGAACATGACAAAAATACTATTAGTTTTTGGATAACAATGACCAACATTTTTAATAAAATGCCTAACACATCAAAATGAATGGAAATTACATAGCTACTACAATAACTAATTTTAAAGCACATCACTCTGTCATATTTTCAGTAACGAATAGTACACCCAAAGGATTGTAGGTAGCTATAAAACACAAGCAGGACTGACAGCCTGAGAGTTTATTAAATGTGGTAGGTCATTCACAAACACAGTAAATTATTCAACAAAGGTTTCCATTTTAAAATTTTACTTAACCAGGGGAGATGCAGATATATACAGACTGTGGGGTTATCCTTCTCTTCACCTTCTTCCATTAAGGCCGACAAGCTATAATGCAGAGTAAGGAAGGACTCTTTCTACACAGTATATAGTACGATCCCTGTAATAACATTAAAATATAGCTAAGTTAAGATTTTTACGTCACTCTTTGCAGTGAAATATAACATTCTGTAATCACCAGCACTAACACTCTGTAATCACTAGGGTGTAATTTAACCTTTCACTTGTTACCGCCGACATTTTTAAGCAGAAAAGGAAGCACCTCTTGGCCTGGATAAGTTACAGACATCTGCATTGAAATTAACACTCTCAGCCTCCTATGACTCACTCAGTTGAATACACTCTTGTGCCGTTAGTTCCAAGTGAATATCGCATTTTAGCCGTCCCGAGAAGGGGAAGGTTAACACCACCATTATTAAACACTCTCAAGCTCCTAAGAATTACTCGGCTGAATATATGCATCTGGAATCAGCTGAGAAAACAATACTTGAATCGTTCTGACCATGAATGGATTACCAATTTCAGACTGAGAAAGAGTTCGGCATGCGGGAGGGGGGGAGGAACCTGGTCACTGATGATGGCAGCCTGTGTAGTATGTTGGGAAATGTTCAGTGAATAGGTAAAAGGTCGAAATTTGCGAACTTGAGCGCTTTCACATAAGCGGAGACGGGAGCGTAGTGGATGAAGTGAAAGAAAATGTACAGCAGAGAGGGAAGGTGGCTGATAAGGAACAGATGAAGAATAGGCTGTGATAAAGAGTAGGGAAATGACCATGAACGTAAAGAAGTCGTTGCTGGAGAGTACTGTGATCCCCACTTTACTTATGGAAGTGAAGCATGGACTCTCTTGGAAGGACACAAAAAGTTAGAGGAGAGAAAATGAGTTATCTGAGAGGAGCACATGGAGTTAAGTGGAGAAACAGACAGGCAAATGTGGAAGTTAAGGCGTATTGTGGTGCTGATGTGAATGTGACAGCAAGTGCAAGAAGTACTCGAAGATGGTTTAGTCATGTGGAGAGAATGGAGAATGGGGGGAATGACTTGGAGAGGGTATGTGAGTAAAATGAAGGCGGAGAGGGGAAGGGGTAGATCGAGGATAAGGTAGTGAGACAGGGTGGAAGGGTATATGAATGAAGATGGTGTGAACTGGAAGGAGGGTAGCATGATGGTGAAGTGCATGGTGACATGGAGGCAATTTGCTTGTAGAGGCCCCTTCCGTGATCGAGGCCTCTGGCTAAAGACTAATAGCTTCGAGTAGATAGATACCGTAGATAGACAGACAGCCATATAATCGTATCCATCTTCGTACTATTTTTACTGAAACTAGAAATGTTTACACCCACCGATCTCGAAAGTGCCTATTTTGTTAACAGTATATTTGCTTGCGTTCCTGATCAATACAGGACTGCTTATGGAAACATTTACAGAGAAATTCTCGCGCTGTCGACTGTTCTAATTCATTATTTGCCTTTCTGCTGAATTTTATATCGCTTTACCAGCTCAGATAAATACCGGTACCGTATGTTAGATTTCACGCGCCCTGATCCATGCGAAACATTCCTGCTAACTCAGGCGTAAATGAAAGCCTTTGATGTATAAGCTAACAGAATGAACATGATGCATAAACTTCATTATTTTCACCATGACTAAGCGTTGATAAAAGAAGCACAGCACAAACTATTATATTCTAGTTCGGGGCGAAGAAATCAAGTTACCGCTTCTGTTGCGCTGGAAATACGAGTATATTCGTTCTAGTCATGGAGTTAGCTCGTATATCAGATTTCATATCAGAAGTAATTTGATCCTGGCATAAAATAAGCTGTGTTTATGGGTGGCTATGAAAAATTTCGCCGTAAAAATGTCACGATATGCTCGTATTTTTTGCTGCCTTTGCACCATAATTTTACTTTACAGAGCAAATAAACTGGCAGTCCATAGTATTTTTTCCGTTACACAGCAGCATTACCAACATGATATCAGTGCACGTAACACTGCTGGATACAAAAATATAACAAAGGCAATATTATTTTAAAGCTACCTGATGTTTTTGATGACAGCGGATAACAGGAGAGTAATAACATGGTGGTCAGGCCAAGTAAGTGGAACATAGATAGATGCGGGACACTGGGACTTTTTTAAACTGAAGCACCATATGGGGCTTCGGAGAGAATGAGGTCTTGCTGGAGTGAAGCACCTTGCGTGTGAAAATCCTTAGGGTAAGACCACACTTGCCCGAAATATGCGATCGCCAAGCTGAAACGAAGCACTGGGTTATAGCCGCGGCAATACCCGAGTCTGAACGTTGGATGCACCTCGGAGCCTCGTTTCCTCTTGTCGGTCACATGTTTGAAGCAAGTGTGGCTGCACTCTCAGGCTGTGACCGACTGACTGGGCTCTCCTAGAGATGAACCCGCATTTAGAAGGCAGTGGGAGAAAAAAATGAAGTGGTTGAGAGTGATAAAAGAAAAAAGGTCATAGGAAATAAAGAAGAAATATACAGTTGTGAGAGATCGAGGTGTGAAGCTATATATTAGTAAAAGATAGAAACTGATTCAATAACAGTGTGAAGCAGTTTCGAGAAGTGCAAATCTGTAGGGATTAATGTGATAGGAATGGGAAAATAAGAAGGATGGAAAAGGAAGAATGTTCGCAAATGAAAGACAAGCACTGGCCAAATAGGGAAGCCTCGAAGATGAAAAAAGAGAGGAAGTGGGTGATAGATGGTACTTACAAGGGAAGAAATGGTTAACTTCAGTCCAATTGTTTCTGATTTTTTTGATGCTGTCCGACGATTTTATTAAGTTTAAGAAACATTTCTCGATGTGGAGAAGCTATTGTATTTCTTGAATCCTCTCACTACAAACGATCTTCTCTATTGTGGCTCAGCCATCTGGTGGTAACAAGTATAAAACAGCACACCATCGACTGAAAGCGTTAACGTGATTTAGACGGCAGAAATGAAGTGACTGTGAAAGGAGTGAAGAATGAGATAGCAGTCATATTGATAAGCTAAATGCAGAAATTATGCACCGTAGTGGAGAGCGTATAATGAACTGCTAAGGGGAAATATTCAAGTATGTCACAAAGCATGGATGGATGGAGATGTACAATGCGAGTGGGGGGGAAAAAATGCAGTGATTGGGTGGCGTTGTATTTCCCTTTCCAGCTGCAGGATTAGAAGGTGAACAGAAATTTTGGGCTGATGATTCCGAGCGTACCAATACTGAACGAGATATATACAGACTCGGGAGGTTTGTGGATGTTTGTGAGGAGGGGTATCCGAGAGTGAATGTTGATAGGCTGAAATGACAGATGTTGAAAAAGAAGTCAGCTGCAATGTACTGTATAAGTGAATGGAAAAATTCTGGCATCGGTAAGTGATTTCAAGCAACACTGACCTTGTTTGATGATGGAATTGAAAGAAGAGTTAAAAAAGGGAAATGAAAAATAGAACTGTTCATGGAAGATCACTGGTTGGTGCTAGCTTATGCAGGGGCTTAATATAGGGCATAAAAAAGAGCCCAAAGGTTGCTGGACGAGTGCTAAGGTGAACGTTATTACCCACATTATTCCTTAGAGGTCGAGAAGTTACTGCGCTGAACTGAAATACCTGGCAGTATTCTGAGTATGATGGTTACCGTTTGTGTAGGAAAATATCTGACGTCCTGAGAGTTACAAAGGTTCGTTCTCTCTCTCTCTCTCTCTCTCTCTCTCTCTCTCTCTCTCTCTCTCTCTCTCTCTCTCTCTCAAATGAATAAAATCGTCTCATCCTAAAAAAAAAGGTTGACTCCCGGGTGTGGGAAATTGACAAGGCATAAGTATTAACAGTCAAGAGATCACTGTAAACTGGACTATCAAGGAGTATATGTCGACTGTGAAGATAGGACAGGATACAGTGAGAGATGTGTGAGTTTATTCATTAGGGTAGGATAGTGGATAGACGGTAGAGTCAAGCAGAGTAGGCCTATGGACAGGAGTAGGATATTAAAAGAGAATATAGTATTATGAGATTGAATATGAATGTGGGACGAAGAGTGGAAGGACGAAAAGAGTACTTGAAACTGCATATGGTTTTGTGAGAAGGTGAAGCTGGACGCTGTGAGAGCCAAAGAATAATAATTGAAAAATAGATATGGATGAATTAAGGGTAAATGGATATTTGTATGAACTTCAATCTAGTGATGCTTTTTTTTTCTTTAGCTAGTCAAAAGATTTTATTCATATTTAGATAGATTTTTCGAATTTCAGGGGTTAGCCTAAAGGTACACTTATTTAACACCTTCGCTACAAGGGGTCCTTCTCAAGTTGAATAAAATTGATTGGTAGAGGGATGAACAGAATAAACAGCATGACCACTGAATGAAGAACTTAACCTTCACTCCACACGTATTGCGAGAACAGACCCAACATGAATCAGGTTTAGCATATATGTTTTCGTCTGAGAGATTTAACCTAACTTTATAAGATGAAGCAAATCTAGCAAATATGTTTAGTATGACGTAATTTTCTAAGACAATTCCACTTCAGCATATATGTTTTCGTCTGAGAATCTTAACTTTCTAAGATGCATCACATTCGGCAAATATGTTTTTGCCTGAGACTCCTGACCTATCTATCTAATATGAATCGACTTTAGCATATTTGTCTACTTATGAGATATGATGTAACTTTCTAAGATAAACCATGTGAGGGATTAAGCACAGAATTATGAAGAATGAAATGGTAATGGGGTTTCACTAGCCACTTCGTCGACATTTCTCTCACTTCTATTATTTAATTTTTCTGGACCTACCCCCATAATAATAGCAGGGTGCTGGAACAGAATGAGATAATTTACTGCACTGCAAGATAATTATGTTATTAATCAAGCTTTACTCTAATCTCACTGATTGCTCTGGATGCAGACAGGTGGGCTCAGTTATATGTTTGCTACAATTTCCGTCTGTGTGTTTGTCTGGCTGCAGGATTAAGGAAAGTTACAGACTGGACAGTAATTCGTGGGCATTAATAGTGACAGGCCTTGTTTATTTAATTATCGGTAATTATTTGTACTGACTTTCTGTGGAGAGCTAGAATATGAGTCACAGGAGAATTCTCGCTTTTCCCACTGGTAATCAACAAGTATCGGTAATTTAGCCTCACTTTCAGCTATAGAGGAAAAAAGAGAACTATATTCTCCGAGCTCTTTCCAGTGAAATGGTGTTTTTTCGTCTTGCTGCCTCCATACAGCTGCCGAGTTAAGAAAAGTTCAGCACCTACGCTTTGAGAGGGTTCCCATGACCCTATACGTGGTGGCTTAGTGGTTAATATACTCGTCTCAAATGTGTGTGCCCCGAGTCTAGGGTTTGGGCCCACACCTTGACGGCAAAAATGCTCATGACCTTTTATATGCTATATGCTTGTCAGTTGTCACTTCTACCGATAACATAACCTGTACAGACTCTGGTCCCCGTTAACATAGCCAGTATAACAGTTCCACTTTTACTGCAACATTCGGCCTACAGACACCGGTTTCCTTCTCTTATTCTGCATGCTTGGGGAAGAGTTGGTCCTTTTTCGAGAAGGTCTGGTCCTACAGTGTTCTAAGTATAAGCTCATACTGACGGAGATATACGTTGCACAGTCTATCTTCAGGATCCATTTTGCAATGACAAATGTTAAACAAATTTTTCACGACATTTCCATTATGCTTTAACCCTTGATAATGGGTTAGAGTTCGCCGCAAATGAAGCATTCGGTAACTCTCTCCTGGGATCATAAAAGATATATCAGAAGCTGCTAGCTCGGGTGTCATGGTTTTCCAAATATTATTTATTATACCAGCGACTCATAAACAAGAACTGGTGTTATGTTTTGATCTGTGTGTGTGTGTGTGTGTGTGTGTGTGTGTGTGTGTGTGTGTGTGTGTGTGTGTGTGTATGTGTGTGTGTGTGTGTGTGTGTGTGTGTTTG
>JAGKTI010003594.1:34172-55667 GCA_018397915.1 Birgus latro
TATTTATTATACCAGCGACTCATAAACAAGCGCTGGTGTTATGTTTTGATCTGTGTGTGTGTGTGTGTGTGTGTGTGTGTGTGTTTGAGTGTCAATGCTTGTGTGGGTGCATGTTGTAATATATTTTTGAGCATCCAAGCTCCTGGACTTACACACTTTTGATCCGGTTTTAGCCAAATTTGGCAGAGGATCTGAAGGTGACCAAATTATTGATTTTTTTTAGAACAATAGGTCAAAGGTCTAGGTAACAGACGTGGGTTAAAGTGTGAACAAGCTGAATCAACTTGGCCTAAACACTTTTTGCTCAGTTGAGACCAAACTTGTAGGAAAGATTGACGGTAAGGCAAGAAAAAAAAATAGTTCTAGTTTTAAGAACAATCAAAGGTCAACGCCACAGGGCAAGGTCAGATTTTGAGCCGTGTCTGTGTTTGTTAACAAAATAGCTCAGGTACTTTTGATCTGATTTTAGCCACACTTAGTAGAAAGAATGAGGATCAACGAAGGACTAAGCTGTAGCCTACGTGTTTTATAACAATAGGTCAAAGGTCAAGATCAAAGGGAAAGGTTAACAGAAACAGTTTTATCCGACGTAGACCAAATTTTTGCAAGTATTGAGGATAAGGCTACAGTGTGAAAGGATTTGCTTTTGAGAATAATCAGTCAGAAGTCAAGACCACAGCCAAACCGGAACTTCGTGCAAGTGTTAAGTCAGACAAGAATGGAGGGATTCGGTTTTGAATAGACTGCAGTCAGCAGTTTTGATCTGATGTGGATCTAACTTGGCAGACGAATTGAGGATCACGCAAATGGTCGACCTACTGTTTTTGGAAGAATAGGTCAAAGGTCAGCATCACATGGGAAAGTCAATTTAAGCAGCTTTTATCCGATGTAGACAAAACTCTGTGGAAGGTTCAGGTTAAATCAGTGTTAAGTAGACTTTTTAGAACAATAAATCAAAGGTGAAGGCAAAAAGAAACAGTCAAAGCTCAAGGTCACGAGAAAAATCAACAGTCAAGGTCACATAGCAAAGTCAACTCTAACATATTTGATGTGATTTAGACCATAGTTGGTGGAAGGATGAAGGGTTAGGCCAGCATGGAATAATTCGATTTTGAGAGTAATCTGTCGAAGGTCGGAATCACAGGGCAGAGTCAAATGTTCGGCCCTAAGACAAGTTGGCGGTCGCGGGTGTTGCATTCTATGAGAGATCCTTCTTGTATTCATCTTTTACCTTTATTTATGAAGATTTGCTGACCGTATAACAAAATATCCAAAGCCATCCATGGAAGCTCATGAAAGTGTATTTAGGCAAATTCTGAATTCATATTGACCATGACCAAAGTGCCGACCTCCAAAGATTAGGATATTGTTTTGATTTATTTAAAGTGCAGAAGCCATTTAGATCACAGAATAATAATTTACAAAACCAGTAATATATGGTTTGTGCTGCTCAAAGCATAATTTTCATCGAGAAATTGGCCAAGAATGAATATATTCATCAGGAGGTGTAAACATGTGTAAATTTCCTTCTCAAAATATTTATCAAGGCGAACTCAAAACAAGCTAAGAAAAAATGTCTGCCGGTAGCAAAAAAAATATTAAAGAAGCCACTGAACTGAAAGAGTCAAGTGCTGCACAGACTTCTTCAAAAATCGCCACTCGGACAGGCCATCAGTTACAGCCCAAGAGTTGCTTTCGTAATGGCAACTGAAATGGTCCTTTTTTGTACTGTTGGATTCTTGTTGACTCTAAGCTAGTTATTTCGAAGGCCTTGTTTGCTAATACTGAAGTTAATGATGTTTTATTCCACGATGGAAAGACCATTATTCTTACTGGTGCGCTTAGTAAATAGGGCAGAAAAGCATAGATAAAAGTTGGCAGTCGTGAAATAAATATTAGTACACTACAACACACAGGTGGAATTTTGATCTTATCCCATAACTCAAACCTTTGCCTGGTTGTTCTTAGACCCGATTCCCTGTGTCCTTGGCCTACCCTTGACCTCTGAACTAGTGTTTTCAAATGTTAAAGGCCTACCGATTGGCTGACTCTCAACACTTCCGCCAAGTTTGGTCCAAATCAAATCAGAACTTTTAGCTATTTTGTTCATACACATAGGCTACACACACGGGTCAAACACTGACCCTGCCCTGTAACCCTGACCTTTGACTGATTATTCTTACATTCGAGCCTCTTCCTTCTTGCATTACCCTCAACCCCTCGACGAAATTTGATCTAAAATGGATCAAAACTTTTTAAAGCAGATCTTACTGTTGACTCTGACTTTTACCTCATGTTCTCAAAACAATAGATCCATCCCTTGCCTGACCCTGAACATTCACACCGAGGTTGGTTCAAATCAAATGGGGATTATATGAGAACTACAACACGGTAGCGTACTTAATTACCTTCTTAGTCTGTTAGTGACAAATTAATGCGCTGCTATGTTCCTCAGCAATTTGAAACGCTGGCACATGGAAGCAGTTAAAATTTCAAGAGTTAATTCTCAACCCAGACACTCCAGAGAGAACCATCTAGTTGCCTAAGCGCTGAGAGTAGGGTAAACTTCTAAACTTTCCTCGTATTCTCCTTTACCACCATTCTTACAAGAGTCTCAGGATACGGCTAAGAATCTCAAAATGAACGGATCTTGATGCTGACACTACGTTCAACTTTCTACGGAAGAGACAACTTTACTGACTCCTAACGTATATTTGTCTATTTTCACAAACAATTCTCAATAATTAATCCACCAATACACTAACTGTTGCTATCTCCTAACTAACAAAACTGTCTGGTTTTCTCTTACTGAAATAATACTCCTATACTTCTTTTACAAATCAGCTTGGTCCAGATATTCGTCCTTTTGCAGCTTATTTCACGTACCGTAGCTCAGTGGCTGAAAAAGATAATGCTACGGCTCTACATCCTTTCCCTAGCACTTCTTCATAACTAGCATCATATTCCATTGTTAATCTCTTGTTAAAACTTGGCATTCAAGTTGGAGATGTGACAGTCATGGGCCAAACTGGAGTGAAAAGGGTACAGCTGGATCAGTGCAAGGGAAAAGGTTAGGCTATTCCAGATAATTTCTGAAATCATTACCTATCGGGATTTCTTGCTGTTGAACAAAAACTTCTGCAATTAACCTGAATAAAATACCGCTGCCTAAATGTCCCAACTGCAGTGAAAAGGTTATCGTGACTCGGCATTTGTGTCTGCGCCTCTCAGTCATTTGCCATACTGATAATGCCAGCTGAGGGACAAACTCTAGCAGTAAATAAAGAAAAGCATTCGGGAGCTGAATGCTAATCGCCCGTCAGAATATGCTGTAGGCCAAGTCCAAGTTTTTTGCCATATCTTGATACCCTGAAGGTTTCATGTTGATAGCCCAAGTCGTTCATGAGGTATAATGGTACTAAAGGAGGTCAACAAAAATTGGTTGACCTTTGGCAGCCATTTGGGTGACCATGACCTTGACCCCGAGTGCCCATTTTCGAACTTTTCCCAAATTTGGCCATATCTTGACACTCTGAAGGTTTCATGTTGATAGCTCAAGCCGTTCATGAGATACTTGGGAACACACGCACGCGCACGCGCGCGCGCAAAGACGCGGGCGAAAATGTTCAGCAATTTTATTTTTTTGTAGAATTAACAGCAATACACATTTTCTCCCCCCCCCTCTATCTCTCTCTCTCTAAGTAAGACTAAGGTTTTAGGGATCATAAGGGTTTATCAGGACCTCTCGGCACTGTTTAACCTTTTCGCCACGATGACGTTTTATTTTAGTTTATTCGTGCTGCGTCCAGACGATTTTATTGAAGTTGGGAAAGACCTATTGTACTGAAGAATTAATGATGGCGATATTTTATTCCTTTAACTCGAAAATCTTCTTTAAGTTGAATATAGTAAGTAGTGAGCAAGAATAAGATACAAAACACGTTCGCAGGTTGGAGATTTAAAAATAAATTCTCAGCCCATCTGTTGCTTTGCATGTGATGTAGCTTAGGGTAATATGTTTTGTACAGACGCGCACAGTACCACGGCGGCCTTATTTTATTTGTGTGTGTGTGTGTGTGTGTGTGTGTGTGTGTGTGAACATTATAAATTAATTTACATTTTCAGATCAGGCTTGGTGGAAGGGATGGAGTCAGCTAAGAAGTGAGTGATTTAAGGATAGGTCAAAGTAATGATCTAATTTAGACCATAATTCGTGGTAGGGCTGATAATCAGGCAAGGATGAAATGCCTCGACTTTCAGGACAGTCACATATAGATCATGGTCACAGGCCAGCGCAAGCCATTTATAAGTATATTTCTTAAGTCAGTTTTTCACTCCTCTTATTATTTTTTCAAACCTACTTAAAAAAAAATCCTACAACTACACATTAGTAACTCAAAAATCTAATGCAGTGTTCATTCTCCTGTAAATCCCCTCATAGCACTGGCCATTCTCCTTCCTTGGCTAACTCGACTCTCCAGTTATCTTACTGCACACAAACTTCCGAGAATCATGTACACATTTACCGGTACCTTTCCTTTCTGTCACTGCATCGAGGTTCTTTATCTCTTCCACCGGTTCGTCTCTTTTTTCCTCTCGCTCAGTGGCAAATCACATAGCAAGGAGTCTTCTTTCCCATCAATCATTTTCATCCAGTACCGGTATATACAGTATTTCCCACTATCACGGACACGAAACTCAGAACCAGTTTATAAAGATCCATTTCAGTATCAGTATATCGCACTTCGTCATCTACGCTGCCTACGTCAAATATGAAATGCCGGTACTCCATTCCATACCATTCATCACCAGCTGAACTCTAGTTTCAGTAAATCTTTGTTTCACCTTTCTCGTAACTCCATTCTCACAATCTATACTTGAGTCTAGCTATATTAAACAATCATGGGGACTTCACACACGTTTGATTTTCTTCAGGAATGATGCTGAACCACTCAAACATCCATTTTACTTTACACATGCTACTTTACCCTGATAAAAAACACTTTATTGCGTTCAAAAGTTCCATCCGTCCCTTCATAAACCATAAACCCTTACTGTTTACCTTGTCATACCCAGATCCATAAATCCATGTTTCCTCCACTATCAATCTATTGCAAATGTTTGATCTAGACATTCTTTACTATTCCAGAAACCACTAATGCAAGTTTTCAGTTCCATATTGCACAAAAATAAATAAATAAATAAGTAAAGACTATATGCTTACACGTATTGCATTTTTCTTCGTCTCACCAATTGCCTGATACAGGAAAGTAGCATTTGTTCTTTATGGAAGCGGTGCAACGGTGGCAAATCACAACTGGAGACAGAAGGATTTACAGTCAAGCTTTGTGTGTGTGTGTGTGTGTGCGTGTGTGTGTGTGTGTGATAGAGGGTTCCAATTGACATCTTTCATCTTCCTGTTCCTTTTCGATCTTTTTGGTATTCCTTTTTCAGTACGACGATTGTTTCCTATTATTGTTCTTTTCCTTTTGTTTTCCTTGTTATGCTGTCCACGGATATATTTATTTTCCTTACGTTATGGTGAAGCTTCAACTGAAACCCATCCAAAGCTTACCTAACCCTGTAGTTGCGTATAAGCTTCAAGGATAAAGTTTTCTTTGTCACTCCTCTCCTCTCCTCTTCGCACTTGCCTCTGACTAGGTAAGTTACTGTCCTCATTTGTTAATATTCTTCCTAATATTCTCTCTCTCTCTCTCTCTCTCTCTCTCTCTCTCTCTTATTGCACAATTTCTTGCAACAGATCTGGGTCGAGAAAGATAAGAGAGAGAGACCTTCGTCCCCCAGTGTACTGTTAGCCTGGTGATGATGATGATGATGAATTCAAGAGTTAGTATTCCTTTTCATTCGCGGTTGGGGCCAAAGTAGCTCAGTGGTAGCGCTCGGGCTTCACGACCTTAAGGTTGACAGTTCAAGCCCTCACCAGGGCAGCCAGACTAGGTCAGTGGTAGCGCTAGTGCTCCACAACCTTCGAGTTGGCAGTTCGAGTCCGCACCAGACCAGCGTATTTCTGGATGGAGATGTAGCTGTCTCTAAGGATCTGTCCTTGCTCTGTAGAGCTATATGGTCCATTGGTCCTAGCTCGTGGTATTTACCTTTTTTACTAATGGATGGGAGCGCCCACTATCGACTCGAATCATTGCTACCTTAACATGACTTAACACTCAGTGACAAGTCAAATGGTTTCCATTAAGGTAACCTGGGTAACAATTTAATCTAATTACGTGGGTGTCAACCATAGTCAGCAACTGTACGCCTAGTGGTATAGTGGGTTAAGACACTCGAACCCACTGTGGCCCATAATGGTTTGAATCTGTGCGGTGGTTGGAGTTTATCCTTCAAATAATACTACTTGCCTTAAATGTCTAGATTGAGTAGCCTAGCCCCGGATCCCTACGCTTACGATGAGGTAGTTGAGGATATGGTAATAGGAAAGTACTGTATTAATTTTGCTTTCTTAATGCATACGGAGAGTAAAGACATTTGTATCTTTATGCCTGAAAAGAACATTCACAATACCGGTACATATAAACGTGGTCATCAAAGAGAGAAAAAAACAAATAAATAAAATAATATAAAAGCTTGATGCGGCGTACACCCTCCCTCAGAGACGACTGCCGGGTGACTGAGTGAGCGTTAAGACCAGAAAGGTGAGCTGACGTATTGACCACAGAGACCACCTTGTAGTTACGAGTAATTTAGAATCTTATTGCAGTTTATATTTCACAGTGTATGTCTTCACTCATCGGTCCATAGTCTCTTCGGTTGAGGAAACTCCCTAACACCTTTTCCTATGCAATTTATTTTGCTTATTGCATCTTAGTTCTTCGTTACATAAATCCTTCCAATATCGTCACACTCTGCATAAACAACGTACAAGAGAATATTAACCAACCCTATCCAAAAATAAATCGCTAAGGAAGAGGTGTTAGGGAGCTTCCTTACCTGACGAGAATACGGGCCATCGACATTATCCTAACCCTTCTTCTTCTTCCCACTTAAAGATGGCGTGAGAAAGGATCCAGAAACAAGGAAAGAAAAAGTGAAAAACCAGGGAACTATCAGCAACCTGCAAAACGGGTCACACAATCACTCTCATATCACCCAAGCTCCAGGAATTCTGTAAATCGTGAGTTTAAGGTAACTACTCATGGGTTTAATGTTATCTATTGACAACCAAGGGGGAATTAGAGAGACAGACTAAAGAAAGTTTGGACGCTGATTCCATATACAATCAAAGTAAAAAGGATAGCCGTAATGAAAACAAACATACCCCTACAGTAATGGAATAGGGTAGACAAGAAGTACGTGAAGAAAAAGATTAAAAAGATCATCTGTCTCAACTGAAGCCCATCACCTATAAGTGGTAGCAAAATGATGGGGACAAACATTATGGTGAACATTTTTTCTTATAGAAGATGAACAGAGGACGGAAAAACACATTAAATTAAAAAAAAAATCCATACACCAGATATCGGGTTAGCCAGGCCTAGATAAATAGGAAAATGATATCACAGTATCCCAGATCTCCGAATTATTTATCATTTACTATATTAATAATGTAAGTGAAAACAGACTGAAGTCCAAAGGTTTCAGTGTCGTTATTCTTGAAGCCTCATTTGTGAAGTTGCTCAATTTTGTCAGAACTAGAATATTGAGACAGAAAGGATGTGGGTAACTTTCTCTCTCTCTTTCTGGGGAGGAGGGGGTGAACATGTGCCGGAATCCAGAACAGATCAGTATTTACAGTAAGAAAAAACACAAAATGATTCAAAAATGTCCTGCCATCATAATCAAACTGACTTTTTTTTTCTTTCCTAAGGTGATCCACATTGTCCCCTGAATGATACCTGTAGGCAAATTTTTTAGACAATTATTAACCTCGTTTTCTTCTTAGCTGCACATGGCAAAAGAACGCCGATAATTTGGGGCACACAATTACTAAAACAGGGAAAACATTTAAGACAAAGAAATGGTCAAACATTATGATGAACATTTTTTCTTATAGAAGATGAACAGAGGACGGAAAAACACATTAAAAAAAACAAATCCATACACCAGATAACAGGTTAGCCAGACCTAGATAATTTGTTAAAATATGAAGGACTAAAATGACAGCCTGAACAAACACAGCAAACAAACAAGACAGTAAAACAAGAAAAATCACGTATATACGTCCCAAAAAGACACTACACCAAAGAAAATGACAGCTATAATCATCCGTACATTCGTAAATGTCATCTGTAAGAATCCTGAAGGGCATCTGTAAGTATCCTGAATTACGTTAAGAATTCTGAATGACATTATCCTGAATGACATCCGTATCCTGAATAACATCCAGATATCCTGAACAACATCCGTTAAGTGCCCGAATGATAAAAACCCCCAAATGACATCCCTAAGCATCCTAAATGACATCTGCTTATATTTACTTACTTCAGCCAGAGACACACTCTCTCTCTCTCTCTCTCTCTCTCTCTCTCTCTCAATTTATGGATTCTTTTTGTTGTTTTGGGAAAGCGTCTTTTAATGAAAGGACTAATTATAGTTCCATCTTATTTCCACAAATCATGATGTCCCTCCTGAGCTGAATAAATTTGTTTGGAGATGAAGCAAGACTACTAATAATAAAAGTTCATGGGATTGAAGGAGTTAACATTATAGCTGCTGGGAGTTTCGTCCATCTGAACAATAATGATGATAATAATAATAACAATGATAATAATAATAAAGTCCGTGGCAGAAAACATGAAGAGGCTACAGCAACACTAAAATTAATAACTGCAAGAAACACTTACTAGTTCCTAATCTGCTGGAGACAGGCTTTAAGGCGTGTGTGTTTGTCATCAGCAGCAGTAGCAGCAGAAGAGGCAACATCAGACGAACACCTGCTTTACATCCACCTCCAATGCTATATGTATCACCAGTATAAGTAATATCACCACCTACGTACGTATCAACACCACTGGAAGTAACATCACTACCTTCACCAGCACCAGTTTCAGTATCACCACCACAGTCTTCGTCTACTTCACCACTATCATACGGATCATCACTGTACGTAACATCACCATCACCTCCACCACCATCAGTATCACTATCACCACCACAGCCACCACTGTCTTCGTCTACTTCACCACTACCATACGTATCATCGCCACTATAAGTAACATCACCATCACCTCCACCACCACCAATATCACTTTCACCACCACAGCCCCCACTATCTTGCTTTATTGATGCCACACACTCCCTCATTTTCACTGATGCCTTTTCGTGCTTCCTCGGTCATGTTTTATCGATATGACTGTACTTTTCATCTGTTGACTTGCAATTTTCCCTTTGTCATGTCTGTTATGGTTAATATTTTCCACAATGCCGTTATTTTCTTGTAGTTCAGTTTTAACTTTTGTGTACATCATTTGCATTATTAATTTTGTTCATGTTCTCTGTCAGCACCAGTATAATTTATCATGATTCTTGTTTCCTGTAATTCTTTTATTTTAAACACATATCTCTTCGATCGTTGTTAGAAAACGGTTATTTATAGGTTACATTTTAGATTTTCTGCTTTTTTTTCGGATCATAGGTGTAGATACATATAAAAGCCATTTCTGATATGATAATAATCGCGTTAGTACTTTTCACAAGTCACATTTCTTGTTAATAAAACAAAAAACAATACGGTACTTTCTTAGCAACAGGTAACCACTTGCGCACTCTTGATACCATCAGTTTGAATCGGAGGATATTTATTGACACTATAATTGGAACGAGCAACTACTTTTCACCAGGCGACGTAATACTTTAAAGTATCTTCAGTGCTGTGAGGAAAAAACACAGATATACCTATTCATGCACGGGAATACTGTTTATATATATTCTCTCCAACTCAGTCCTCAGAATTGATCCAGAGCCAACAGGATGGATGCGGAGCGGCGCGGCGCACTCCTCCCCCGTCTGACTACCACTCAGTGACTGAGGGCTCGGCCACCCGGGTGACCAGTTGCTGCTGCTCCCGAGTCCCAAAACCCTGTGTCCCTGAGTCCAGATTCAGAAACATACGAGGAAGTCTGTTGAAGAGTACAAAATCATCCTTTTATTATTATTATTATTATTATTATTATTATTATTATTATTATTATTATTATCATTATTATTCTTGCTAAAATAAATTCTTGTTCATCATCATCATCATCATCCTAATCTTTTTAACCCACCTAATCTCTATTACTCACCTAGGCAAGGAAAGAGAAAAGAGCGAACACGTTATAGGGAGAAGAATCACGAGTATGTCCATTTAGGTCCTCGGAAAGCTGTCTTGTAAGGAGCTAAGACGGAATGCAGTCCTCCGATGTCTCTAATTCTTCCCATAAAACAAATCTGCGTTAGGAAAGGGAATCGTTAAAAAATAATACTCGGGAACATCGCCTTGGCCCGTGTTATAGTTGCCATAGTTTTCGTAATTCCTTTTCCTTAGTGATTTATTCTCTATCTTACACATCACTTATTCTCACGTGTACCTCTTCAGTATCAACCCTGTCTGCACCATCAATAGTCAAGAGCATTATCAAGGTGTAATGTGCAAAATAAATCACTGAGAAACAGACGTTACGAGGCCAATTAAATATATCGGTACGCAGTGTCGTAGTTTGAGTGGCTTTCAGAGATTTCGTAACATCTCTTCCTTACCGATTTATTGTACATATTACTCATTAATATCATCTTCCTTTTTATTCATGCAAATTATGTCGAAATCAGAACTATATAAATAACATACAGGAGAATGTTACTGTGTGGGGGAGGGGAGAGAAGGGGATGTGGACGAGGGGGAGGGAAGGTGTGGGGAGGGAGAGGGGAGTGTAGGGTAGACGAGTTAGGAGGGGAGGGGAGGATGATGCAGACGAAGAGGGAGGGAAGGGGAGGGATTGGTGGAGATGACGATGAGGGAGAGGATGGGAGGGAGGAGGATGCGAGGTGAGAAGGGAGGGGAGTGTGTGGACGAGGGGGGAAGGGAGGAAAGGACGGAGTCGAGTTGGAGAAGAGGACATGGCAGGGTGAAACAGACAAGGGGACGGGGAGGATAGGGTGCAGTGGACTAGGAGGAGGAGGGAAGGGGAGGGAAACTGATAGACGACAGGGGAGGAAGGGGTGAGGGGCCTAATATGATTTTGGGCTCCCCTCCCACAACCTCCCCAGACAGTCAGCCAATTGCATCTCCCCCCCTCCCCACAGACTAATATAATTCCTGGATACGGTCTGGCTTAGTACGCCTTGCAGTGTGTTGAAGCGAGACGGCTGGGAACGGAATGGACAGGGAGAGGGGCGATGGGGAGTGATGGGGAGGGGAGGAGACACACAATACAATCAGTGCCAGGGACTTGTGCTGTTAGTTAACCCTTTGAAGACGATGATGCGTTTTGGTATTATATTACTGACAGCCTAATGAATACGATGATACTGTTGCATATCTCTCTCTCTCTCTCTCTCTCTCTCTCTCTCTCTCTCTCTCTCTCCCTCTCTCTCTCTTTCTGTGTGTGTGTGTGTGTTTGTGTCTTGAAGCAGGTGTGGAGACTGTTCCTCGCCCTCCATCACTCCTTCCCCTACTCCCTCATAAATACTGACATACAGGTATATAAATTAAATATTTCTGTTTAGTTATGTCTTTCAGAGGATTCGGCGCGACCACTGCTCTAGTTTGCATTAGTATACTAGAGCCATCCCAACCACGAAAGAGTTATCAAGAATATAAGCATCCGTAATGAAAAAGGCTCTCCTTCTTACACCAAGGAACATGTGAGCATAACCATCACTATCTTAACTTATTATTAGAAAGTGTACAGAAGCGCAGTTATCAGGGAAAATGAAGAAAGGGGGACCAGGATGAAGGAGTTAACAAGAATAAACAGACGTAATGAATGCTACTCTTTCCTTCGTACACCAAGGAACATGTGAGATAACCATTTTTGCTATCTCAGCTTACTCATATCATTAGGAAGTGTAGAGAAGCGCAGTTATCAGGGAGAATGAAGATAGGGAGACCAAGAACGAGATGAAGAGATAAAAGATAAACAAGCAGAACACACGGAGGAAGAGGAGGACTTGGACTGCAGGAAGAAGGGGAGATTACTGGGAGATAGAAGACTTTGGAGGCCTTTTTTGTCGCAGTCACCCTCGATGAGCTGTGGAATTAGCGTCTGATAGTAGATGAACAGATCAGGAGGAATCGAGCTGCACAAAAGGGGTGGAAAGCGAACAGTGAGATCGACAAAGGGGATGTATTATTATAATTCCTATTTCTGTTTGGGTGTTTGTAAATTTGATATACAGATTCGTACTTGTAGTAAGCCAGCTATTTAGACATTACCAGGAAGAATTTGGGATCAGTGGAAACATCATAATGTGAACTGATGCTTAAGTTGTGTGATTCTCCCCCTCTCCCATTTAGACTTACCCAGAAAAAACAACAGAATCGTAAGAAATTAACTAAATGTTGTAGGGAATGGCCTGAAGAAAATCTAGCCTATAAGGGTCTTATGTGAAGGTCGGGGTAAAACATGTCCTTCATATCATTCATATAAGAGTGATAAATGAGGCCTTAGTGAAATTGTTACTTATAATAATTTTCAACAGTAAGAATGATAATGCTCTGCTCTCTTCCCATTCTAATTGCGAAAATGTAACTAGTATTTCAGTATCTGCTTACATTCCCTGTATTTATTTATGTATTTATTTTTTAGACAATTTTAGACTCCATCTGTCACAGCCTCCCCCATTTGATATCGTCTACATTTTACTCCTTGTTCCTTCCACATCTGTACATTGTTCTAGAAAGTAATATCATCATCATCATCATCACCATCGTCATCACTAAAAAGAAATATCATCACAATCATCATCACGCACTCAGTTTCTTACGCTGCACAGTATAGATTGGCCACAAAAATCCCCAGTGACTTCACATGCTTTTCTTTCCATAGCCTTTAAAAATCAGTGTCGTAAGTCTACAGTAACCAACGCTGATGAGACTGGTATGTGGCCAGATAAAGTAGCGAATGCCGAGTGCTTTGGATGTACGGAACATGTACTCAGCTCGATGAGGAGAGTAGCAGGAGAGGCAACAGAATTTTTGTCGGCGATAGTACTGTACATGCATGGGTCGAATCAGATTTTAAAAATTATATGACATATGAGGAGCTATCAAATTATCGGTTAATTGGGTCACATTTTCATTCATTCTTAAATCATACTTTCAGTATTCCTAACTCAAGACCACATTATGCATGAAAATGTACAAAGTACATATTTTTGCAACCTGTTCATACGTACCTCCTTCAGTTGAAAAATTCCTGTTACGTTCACATAATTTTTTTCAGTTGAAACTCGATCCAAAGCACTGGAAATTTATGTTTTTGAAACCTTTCTAGCTCGTAATATTATTTGAAATACGTTCCATGGAGAGTGCCAAGGCGTAAATATTTAGGCCTTGGAAAGTGCTTTGTTATACGAAAGCAAAATGTATATACAGTATATATGTATATATGATATGAATGTTTGAAATAGTAATTTAAATGCATTTAATAAAAACTAGGAAATTCTTAAAACATTGTTTTGTACAAAATATAAACAAATATGGTAGATCTCTTGAAGCTTGGTTCATACTAAGTTCCATATCTTAATGAAATTGAATCACTATCCTAGCTATTTAAATAATTCTTTATTTTTTTTTACCAAAAAACTTTTCAAAGGATTCGTCTGAAATTATGTTTTGTAAGCTTACATTAATACAGTGCAAGCAAAGTTTAAATTTCATTCAAATCTATCCTTTAATTTGAAAAAAAAAAATAAGAAAAGTGAGTGTTCCCTGTTCTCTTCAGCGTTGTTTTCAGTTACAAAAAATGCTATGTATCACACACTGTTTTCCTTTAGCGTGTTTATACATCCATACAACATACACATTTGTTGCCAAATGTTTAACCACGGAGTTCATCTAGAGTGTCCACAAAGGAAAGGGAAAAGTATATATACTGCAGATAAAATATTGAAAACTATGAAATCTTTTACTGACAACGCTCTAATAAAAAAAATAAATAAATAAAAAATGCTGCAGTTCTCTCCCTTCGCCCTGCAAATCTAGGCCGCACTGGAACATGATTTTGTATATCCCTCCGTTAGTGTTTGTGATTGCCTCTCTTCCACGTCACGGACCAGAGTGATTATTTTTCTTTTTAGCACCATGTCACGTGCAGCTTGAACAGATAGTTACTGTGTACTGTGATATATTTTTCATACGGCGAAAATGTGCGTTGTACCTCCCAGTAACTGAATTTACGACCGTGTATAGCGCGTTTACTTTAACCTGAGGATGGGATGTGGGTTTTTTGATAAACAAGATGGCATCGTATTGAATAAGAATTTACCTGTGCCAGAGAAGAATACCATATGATTAGTATTTAATTCTCCTTCTAACGTATGGTCAGGATGCTTGGAGTCGAATATATTCTTCGGTACGTAAATTTGGGAATGCTCAGAAAGAAATGCAGGGATTATGTTAAGAATCACATGGATGAATAAAAAAAAGTAGCTTTCTGAATGAGAAGACGGACAGATGTAGAGGATATAATCATCACATCTAAAGAGTAGAAATGGACATGGGTAAGTCACGGTTTTTGATGAGCAGATAACAAAGCCAAGATACCAGCGAGGCAGTTCAGAGATAGAGTGAGAGGATGATGCAGAGTGAGAACAGGGTGGAGACGATGTTTGTAAATTTGATGAGAATGGTTGGATAAGTTAACAGCCAATATGTCAGAGGAAAGGGAGATGGCAAAGACCTTTGATTTGTAGTGGAATTTCTCAGGCTGTTGATGATGATAATGACAATGATGACGATGATGCCAAATTGAAAAGGGTTTACGACAAAGTTATTCGCATTTCTAACCACTCTAGCTTTCTCTGTATCTCTCCAGTCTCTCCACTCTCTTCTCTCCTTTCACTTCTTGTCTCCTCTTTGCTTCGTTCCAAATTACCTTCTCATTCTCCTCAGTCATTCCTTTCTTTCCTTGCAGTCTTCTCATTTTATCTTTCCTCTCTTCCCCTCCCTCGCTCTTTTTCTCCCTCCTTCCTCACCTCTCCTCCCTCTGTTCCTCTCTCTGTCCTTTTTTCTCCATTTCTCCCTTTTCCTCCCTCTCACATCTCTTATCCTCCCTCTCAACTCTCTTCTCCTCTTCAGTCCAAATGACCTCCTATTCCCTTCCCTCACCATATATCATCTACATCAGCCTGCTTGGCGTCTCTCTCTCTCTCTCTCTCTCTCTCTCTCTCTCTCTCTCTCTCTCTCTCTCTCTCTCACACACACACACACACACACACACACACACACACTAGGATGCTCAGGTGTTACACAAGGGCAGGTTAATTAGACCCCTTCCCGTGAGAGCTGGCCGCATTTCACCGCCGGATCTTGTATGTTTTGAGGTGAAAGAGGAGGATAAGTAGGGAGGCTGAAGAGGAGGAAGAGAAGGGAGGAAGAGAGAGAGGAATACAGGAAGAGAGAGGGAAAGGGAGGAAGAGAGAGGAAGGAAGAAGACGGAAGGAAAGGGAGTAAGGGGGAGAGGAGGAAGAGAGAGGGAGGAGAAGGAAGGAGGAAAACGAGGAAAATTAAAGAGAAGTAAGAGAAAAAAGGGAGTTGGAGGAAGATGATGGATGGAGAGGAGACATGGAGGGAGAGAGGGAGGAAGGGGAGGAAAGGAGAGAGAGGAAGAGGAGGGAGGCAGAACAGAGTGGAAGTGAGTGGAGCAGTAGTGATTTTTTTTTCTTTGGATAAAGGAGTACGAGAGCAGTGAACTTAATTTCCTGTTTCATATTTCTTCACGCCCATTCTCAGCCATTTAAGTGCACAACTGGTAAACTCTGGAACTGTCTTCTATAGTGTGTTACTCCCTCTGCCTACGACCTCCAGACTTTTTACACACCATGTATCTAGGCTCTTTAGGAAGAATGGGTCTATATTTTAGCATTATTTTGTTAAACTTACCGTGAAAAGGACAGTTTCGCGTGCACCTTGGTTTTGAATGATGATACAGCTTTACGCCATGCATTCCTCACTTCGGTGGACTATCACGTTGCCCCGATGTAAAGGACTTTTTTTTTTTTTTTTTTTGAGGGGATGGAGCGTGGTACACTTTGCAACTGGACGCCCTTCCTGACGTCAACCTGCAGCCCTTGCTTGAGTGGGATCGAACGACTGACCTCGCAATCGATGGCGTGAGCTTTAACCCACTAAGCCATGGCGGACTCTGATTCCTTTTTTTATACATACTAAAAAAGGAATCAACCTGAGACCTGAAATAGCCGGAGTGGGCCAAAATTTAGCTAAGTGTATTTGAATGGATAGAAATGGACTGGTATACTGTTTTTCCTCTAACATGGCCCAGATTTTCTTCCTTTTGTAGCTCGGTGGCAGATAAAGACAAAACAAGGACTCCACAGCGTTTTCATAACACTCATTCGTGATTAACACCATACTCCAGTGTTAATCTCTTTATACTCGTACAGCTTAGTAATAAAGATAGGAAGATGGCAGTTTTAGGCCAAAGTCAGAGTAAAAACAGAATTGTGACATGACTGGACCGAGATCGACCTGACTTGGCCTGAATGGATGTGTGGGAGATGAGGTGGCCTGAGCTGACCACTGGACCAATTTGCTGGTAATTACGCGGGCACGAGAGAGAGAAAAAAAATAGCGAACCAATCCCACTGTTGGTCTTACGATTATGCCAGCGCCACCCCGGTAAACAGACGTGCTTATTAAGGCTTTAATTTTGGGTACGGGGGTCGCGGGGGGGGGGGGGGTTGGAAGAGGAAGAAGGTAATAGAGGGATAACTGGGTGGCAAGCAGTGGAAGGGACGGGTTGGGAAGGTGGAGGGTGGTGAGTCATGGCCGGTGGAGTACGCTCAGTGAAGGTGGGCGTTGTAGATTTCACGGTATGCGTTGAATGGTTTGCATCAGAGTAGTTGTTGCTGCAGCCTCAGGTTCATCTGAAACGTGAACCCTGTGGACTGCTGGCCAAAGATGTCCTTCTCCAGCAGTACACCATCCTCCTTTCGAGGGTAAAGAGGGAGTTCAGGTCCTTTCTATAACCACGCAGAGGAGCCGCTCGGCTATGTCAATCCCACCGCGTGAAGGCAACCCTCTCCAGCACCCACATTAAAGTGCTTTCTAAAAACAACTGCCACGAAGTAGGAATGCGTTGCACTCTTATATCCGATGTCTTGCTGCAAAATTAATAAATACTTACAAAGGATTTAAATCACTACGATCGATTTACTGTATCTGATCTTGACGTCTCATCATGAAGCTCGCAACACTTGGCTGAAAACCGCGCGAAAATATCTTTGACATTCACGCCTGATATTAACGAAGACTGATTTAGGTCGTTTTTTCAAGGCGATTGAATTCGCATATACGGATATCAATGCATGAACACGAAGTAAAATGTCAACAACTCAGAAAGAAAACAAAGCGAGTTATTAGGCCAATATTACACCCACATTTAAGTCAATAACAAGTAAAACACGAGGAACTTACAGGACCTCTCATGGTGTGGTGGTGGTGGTGGTGGTGGTTGTAGTAGCGGTAGTAATAATGGTAGTACTGTAGTAGTAGTAGTAGATGGTGTTGCTGTTGTTTTTCTTGTTGTAGTCCCAGATCCATCTCTACGTGGACACGGTGGACTGCAGGCTCGAATTGTCCTCCATCCTCCTTTCGCGGGATAAGGAAGGACTTAACGGACGTTTGTATTGTGAATTCCGCCGTTCGGTTATATCTCTGCCACCGCGTGAAGGCGTCCTCTCCAGCACCGCCTTGTCATGTCTGGGAGCGAGATGGTGAGGGAGAGAGGGAGAAAGTGAAGGAGGAAGAGAGGGAGAAAGTGAAGGAGGGAGCGAGGGAGAGAGGGAAGGAGGAAGGGAGAGAGAGGGTATTGGATAAAGAAGGTGAAAGAGGAATAGAAGGCAAAGATAATGTATGATAAAGGTAAAAATAAATAAAAAAATAAAAAATAGGGATGGAAGGAAGGAGGGAGAGGGCGATGGACAGAGAAGATGAGAGTAGGATAGAAGGCAAATAAAATGTGTGATGAATGTAAATAATTAAATAACTAATAAAATAAAAAGCTTGTAAGATCAATAAGAAATCAACAGTTCACAGTAAGTATTGCCACACTCTTTGCCTTTTAGTCCTTATCCTCCTGGCAGAGGGTAACAGATGAAGCTAGTTATTGAATTTATCTTCTTTTTCATTTTCTTATTATTTTTCCTTTTTTTTACTGCAGAGTGGGAAAAGTGACAGTGGCTGTGGTGGAACTGCAGACACCACTGGAAGAAGGAGGAGGAGGAGGAGGAGGAGGAAAAGTTTAAGGAGTACGGGGAGGAAGAAGAAGAGGAAGGCAAAGGAGAGGAAGGTGAGGAGGGGGGAGAAGAGGGAGCAAGAGTTGTAGCTCAGAATTAAACTGCCTTCTCCCCCATTGATTGCCTGTGATGTCCCTGCAGTTGATGGCATTATGTCGTGCGTCACACTTCAAAACAGTTTTCTTTAGGGTCAGCGTTTGAGCAGGGAACACACTCCTTCTCTCTCTCTCTCTTTCTCCTTTCTTCTCCTTCTGTTTTAGCTCTTCTCTGTTCTTTTTCCTCTTGCCTCTTCTCTTATCGTTCCTTCCTCAGTTTGCCTCTTTTCTTTCCTTTTTATTCTCTCTTCTCTTTCCTATTCGAGTCTTCGTTCTTTCCTCTTCCTGCCGCTATCCACCTCTCATCTGTACTCTCTTTTTCGCCTCTCTTCTCTCCTCTCTTCTTTTTGCCTCCTTTCTCTCTTCCTCCTCAATTCGCCTCTCTTCTCTCTTCTTGCTCTGTTCTCCTCTCCTGTCTCTTCCTATATTAGCTCTCTTCTCCCTGCCTTCCTTTATTTCAATTCTTCTCCCCAACTAACTTTCTTCTTTCATCTTATATAATTATTCTTTTCATTTATCCTCTCGGCCCAAAATCTGCCGTACATTTTCGTCAGTATTTTCTCTTTTTCCCTGCCTTTCAATTTCCTCCTCCTCCTTCTCGCTGTGCAACCTTATCCTCTCACTATCTCTTATCTCCATCCTGTCTTGCCACCTTTATCATTCATTTTATCTCCACCAACATTTTCTCTTTTCCTGCCTCATCATATCATCCTTTCCTCTCCCGCCTCCCCATTCCTCTCATCTTAACCTTTATTGCGCTTTTCCCTCATCTCCTCTTTCGTCTCTTTGTTATATATTTTCTCGTTTCTCACATCTTCATTTATAACTTTCTTCTCCAAACCTTCCATCCTTTTTTTTCCTGACATTTTTTGCTTTTCCCATTTTCAAATATTATTTTTATTTTTTTCATCTTTATCAACAATTTATCATTTCCCACTTTCTCATATTCTCCGTCATTTTCCTACCTTCACACCCCATTCTTCCTAGTGTGGTTTCTTTCATTTTTTCTCTCAAGGTTCCATCATTTCCTATTCTCTTCCCTTTTCCCACATCTTACACCTTCTGTTCCTCTCTCACTTTTCCACTCCAGTCTTTTTTTTTTACATTAACTTTACTTATTTTCCTTCATCAACGGTTATCAATATTTTCCTTATCTTTCCACGTTTTCACATCCTCAGTCCCTTTCAGCTTAATCCTTCTTCTTCCCTTCCTGTCTTCACCTTCCCCCTTTCATTTTAATCAACATTTTTCTCCCTTTTCCAATCTTTCATATTTCTTCCGCCTTCCTATCCCTCAGTTCTCCTCGTCTTTTTTAATTCTTGTTACCTTAATATTTCTTCCACGTGCCTCCATGTTTAGCCTTTCAGCTCTTCTATTTATTTCTGAGCTCAGGCACGCTTAAAATTTCCCTGTACTTTCATCTCACTGAGTCTTAATTCAGAACTCCTCACTTGTTTTCTTTTTTATCTGTGTTTTTCGTTCACTTTGCTTATACTTCTGTTACCTGTTGTCGTATCTGTGTCTGTCTCTCTCTCTCTGCCTCTCTTTCTCTCTCTCTCAAAGGGTAGTAAGAAACACAAAACACACGGCTCAAAGTCTCGCCCAATTGACCCTAAAATAGCTCCTTCACAACTCCCCCCCCCCCCTCTCTCTCTCTCTCTCTCACACACACACACACACACACACGCACACACCCGCACACGCACACGACCCAGCCTTTCTTGCGCCTCTCCCCGACCCTTTGACGAACGTATAACCCCCGGAAAGAAATATTTGCCGGAAGTGAAGTGTCTGCAGTGAAAACCAGTCCAGTGAAAGAGCTTTTTTGGCCGAGGAGTTGACGGAAATGAGTGTATGTGCGAATTTCGGTGGGACACTTGTGCATGTTTGTCTCTCTCTCTCTCTCTCTCTCTCTCTCTCTCTCTCTCAGTGGAGGACTTAGTTTCAATGTACGTATGAATTCGGACGTAAACGTGTATGATTGATCTTTTTTTCATTATTTTTTTATTTTTTCTTCATGGAGGAGTTGGTAGGAATGAATTAGATAATGCCAGCGCAGGAAGTCGGATGGAAGCTTATGAATGAATTATTTTTGGGGGGAAGAGGAGAGTTTTTCAGAAATTAACTCTTCAGTGGCTTTCTGTACGACTTCGGACGGAAAGTGATGCATGCGAGGAGGATTTATGACAAGCAGAGGTAAGCGCAATTGGGTGACTTATGCGCGGAGAGGAGTGTTTATGGCGGGAGGGTGCAGAAGAATGAGTTCGACAGAGTACTTTGCGCAGTCGGACGAAAACTTACGCTTGGCTGGGTAGTTTTCAGAGCAACAGTTAACGAGAAGGGGGTTTGGTTGAGAGCAGTCACACAGGCAGACACTCTCAGTCTCTCTAAGGATACAGATTACTTTGCGTTAGACAGGAGAGGAAAGTTGCTTATGAGGTGCCTGTGCTTAAAATGATGAGTATAAATTAGGACGAGGATATCTGAGTAAGCTGTCCTTTTGGTGATTCGAGATGTACATAGAAAATTAAGAAGACAGAATCGGTAGAGAGGCTGCCTGCAGTCCTAATGGGCCCAGGTTCGAATCCCGGCTGGGGCAGGGGACAGTTTAAGGATTTGAATTTCACGAAATGCAGATTTTTCTGATCTACAAGATGACCCGCCGACATGCCATAAAAGTACCCCCGCTAATACCAGTACACCAGTCCTGTATGAGACAGCACTAGCATGTATTCAATAAGGATGGTGGGTGTTAGCGCCGAAGTGGTGACATGTGGAGATGTAGGAGGACTACTGGGCCAAGAGGAGGACTACTGGGACTTGGGAATAGGCCCTGAAGCCTTTGCCCAGAGTCGGACACGTAAAAAAAAAAAATGAGGAATGTGTCTGTGAGTGGTGTATTTACAAAGCAATATATCGTGGTTGCGTACCGCTCTCTCTCTCTCTCTCTCTCTCTCTCTCTCTCTCTCTT
>JAGKTI010003595.1:0-56419 GCA_018397915.1 Birgus latro
GTGTGTGTGTGTGTGTGTGTGTGTGTGTGTGTGTGTGTGTGTATTTACCTAATTGTGATATACAGGAAATGAGCTACGCTCGTGGGGTCCCGTCTCTGTTTCCCAATAAGTCAAATTTTGCCTTAAACTCATTTAAGTTTTTAGACCGGACGATCTCTTTGTCCAGGCTATTCCACAGGTCTATACATCTATATGGAAAACTAAATTTCTTGATGTCCTTCGAGCAGCTTGGCTTCTTTAGTTTCATTCCGTGTCCTCTTGTTGCTCTCTCATCCCACACAAACAGATTTTCTCTGTCAATTTTATCTACTCCTATCATGGTCCTGAACACTGCAATCATGTCACCCCTCTTTCTCTTTTCCTCTAAGGAGGGCAAATCCAGCCTTTCCAGCCTCTCCCTGTATGGCAAATCTGCCAGACTAGGGACCATCTTGGTTGCTGTTCTTTGTATTCTCTCAATCTTGGTTATATCTTTCTTTTTGTGTGGGGACCACACTACTGCTGCATATTCTAACCTGGGCCGGATCATGGCCACTATCAATTTTTTCATCATCTCCTCATCCATGTAATGAAATGCCACTCTTATATTGGTCAAGAGTTTATATGTCTCTCTCACTATCTTATTTATGTGCTTTTCAGGTGACAAACTATCCTGGACCAGCACTCCCAAATCTTTCTCTTCTCTCGCTTTTCTAATTGGTTCATTACCCATCAAATAATTCAGTGATGGCCTCTTGGTACTTTTACCCATTTCCAATATTTTACATTTTTTTGCGTTGAATTTCATTTCCCACATCCGGCTCCAATCATATATCCTATCCAGATCCTCCTGTAGCATTTTACAGTCCTCTTCAACTTCTACCTTTCTCAAGATCTTTGCATCATCAGCAAACAGGCTTGCGTAGCTGTTCACTCCATCTACCATATCATTTACATAAATCAAGAACATTACTGGTGCCAACACCGAGCCCTGTGGGACACCACTTGTTACTTCCCTCCATCCAGATGTCCTGTCCTTTATTACTGTCCTCATTTGTCTGTCACTCAAAAAGTCTCTCATCCATTCCAGGAGGCTTCCCTTAAGTCCTCCTATATGCTCTAATTTCCATAATAGTCTCTTGTGGGGTACTTTGTCGAAGGCCTTCTCCAGATCAAAGTACACACAATCCACCCAATCGTCTCTCTCCTGTAGCACGTCAATCGCCCTCGAGTAGAAGCTCAACAAGTTGGAAACACATGAAATTCCACTTCTGAATCCAAACTGACTTTCAGTCAAAATATTCATCTCTTCCAGATATTTTATCCATCTATCTTTCAGGATTCTCTCACACAATTCGCAACCATACTGGTTAGGGACCCTGGTCTATAATTCAGGGGTTCTTCCTTGTTTCCTCCCTTATAGATTGGCACCACATTTGCCCTCTTCCATTCCCGAGGTACTTTCCCCTCTTCCAAGGAGCACACAATTAAATTGTGAATCTTATCCGCCAGTTGTTCTCTGCATTCCTTCAGTACCCAATTAGAGATTCCATCCGGTCCTGGGGCCTTCCTTACATCTTGAGCTCCCAGTAATTTATACACTTCCTGCACTTCCACTTTTATATCTTTTATCACTACATTTCTAATCATTCCCTCTCCTTCCACAAACTCCCTTTCCTTAGTGAAAACCGACTGGAAACATTTGTTCATTACTTCAGCTTGCATTACTGCATCCTTGTAGACCTCTCCTTCTACTTTCAGTTTGGTGATTCCTTCCCTTTGCTTCAATTTGCCATTAACAAATCTATAAAACAATTTGGGTTCATCCTTACATTTGTCAATTATACCTTTTTCAAAGTTCCTTTCTTCCTCTCTACGTATTCTTGTATATTCATTTCTAGTTCTTTTATATTCTTAGTTTTTTCTTATATTACTTCTCTTTTTCCATTTGTTCCATGCCATGTCCCTCTCTTTTTTTGCTATTATACACTTTCTATTAAAACACACCTTTTTCCTGTTTTCTTTCCCACTTACTCTTGGCACATATTTTTCCACTCCCAGATTGTAGAGGTCTAAAAAGATATCCCACTTCCTCTGCATCTCTCTTGTTTCTCTGAATTTTCTCCAGTCCGCATTTTCAAAAAATTTTCTCAATTCTGCAAAGTTTGTTTTCCCAAAGTTGTATCTTCCTTGCCTATAAAGCTCATCTCTTGGCACCACGTTCCCTGTTATCATCTGGAACTCCATGACCACATGATCACTTTTTCCTATAGGACACAGATAATTTAATGATTCAATTACATCAGGTTCTTTGGATAGTAGCAAATCTTTTTTTTTTTTTTTTTTTTTTTTTTTTTTTTTTGNATGCATCTGATCAACAAAGATGAGACTGAGTACACGGGTCAGGAGACGTATGTGTGGAACACGTACCAGCAGCGGTGTTGGGACTTCTTCCCAGTTGGTGACTGTTTCCAAAAGCAGTATGAGGAGGAGCTGTCTGGAGGAGGATCTGCTAGTTGAACGATGCAATGACTTGAATATGGCAGCTAGACAAACATTTTGGCTAGATAGTTAAAGATATCTGTCAGTTTAATTTACTTGCTAGCTGAACAGGTTAGCTAGTTACAGATGTTCACAAGCTGAATGTTTTTACTCGTTGAACACTTTTGCTAGCAAGTTGAACATGTCTGCAAGTTCATTATCATGGCTAATTTTTTTTTTTTTTTTTTTTTTTTTTTTTATGCATGGAAGAAGGAAACAAAGGCCATGGGCCTGCATAACTGTTCCTTCCAAGAAAAAGCAAAAACAGTACAAAAGAGAGCCAAATTCAAGAACCGTTCAATTCGAGATGCCTGGACACACTGCGTTTGAAAGACTGGAGATCATAGGAAGTAGGAAATACAGACAGAGGAAGACAGTTCCAGAGTTGACCAGTTGTATAAATAAAAGACTGGGAGTAACGGTTAACTCTTGCATTAGAGAGTTGGACAGAAAAGGGATGAGAGTTTGTTGCTAGACGGGTACTACGTGCCCGTCGTAGAGGTGGGGGGATGCAAGCAGACAGTTCAGAGGAACAGTGACCATTGAAGTAGCGATAGAAGAGAGATAAAGATGCAACAGTGCGGTGAAGAGACAAAGGTTGAAGGGAATCAGTAAGAGGAGGAGAGTTAATGAGACGAAAAGCCTTTGACTCCACCCTATTGAGAAGAGCTGCATATGGAGAGCCTCCCCACACATGAGAGTTGTACTCCATACACGGGCGAATAAAACCCGTGTACAAGGTCAACAACTGTGCAGGGGTAAAGAAAGTTCGGAATCGGCTTAGCACACCCAATCTCTTGAAAGCAGATTTCACAAGAGATGTAATATGTTCTTTCCAAGACAAATCCTGAGAGAATGAAACCCCAAGCATGTTCAAGGATGATGCAGGACATAACTGTTCATTATTAAACATTAGTGGGTAATCCTGAGGAAGATTTTGTCGGGTTGATATGTGTAAAAACTGAGTTTTTGATGCATTGAAAATAACAAGATTATTTTTACCCCAATCAGAGATACGAGCCAAATCAGACATTAGGTGTGCCATAGCCTCATCCCTTTTTTGTTGAAGTAACTGCTGAGATGGACGTTGCGGGAACCGAATGGAAAGGTGAAGGGTGGAATCATCAGCATATGAGTGGATAGGGTTAGATGTACAGCTAAGAAGGTCATTGATGAATAAAAGGAAGAGAGTTGGTGATAGGACAGAACCCTGAGGAACACCACTGTTGATAGGTCTAGAAGAGGAACGATGGCCGTCTACAACAGCAGCTATAGAACGACCAGAAAGGAAGCTAGAGATGAAGGCACAGATAGAAGGATAGAAACCGTAGGAGGGCAGTTTGGAAATTAAAGATTTGTGCCAGACTCGATCGAAAGCCTTTGAGATGTCAAGTGCAATGACAAAGCTTTCGCCAAAGTCCCGAAGGGAGGATGACCAAGAGTCTGAAAGGTAGGTGAGAAGATCGCCAGTGGAGCGTCCCTGACGGAACCCATACTGACGATCAGAAAGAAGGTTGTGACAGGAAAGGTGCTTTAAAATTTTTCTGTTAAGAATTGACTCGAAAACTTTTGATACGCAGGATGTTAAAGCAATTGGACGATAGTTAGAGGGTTGGGAATGGTCACCCTTCTTTGGGACTGGCTGAATGAGAGCAAACTTCCAGCAAGAAGGAAAGGTACAAGTTGAGAGACAAAGGCGAAAGAGTTTACCTAGGCAAGGTGTAAGCACAGAAGCACAGTTTTTGAGGACAACAGGAGGGACTCCATCAGGACCGTATGCCTTTTTAGTATTGAGGCCAGTAATGGCAGAGAACACATCAGCTGAAGATATTTTAATGTCAGACAATAGGAAGTCAGAGGGGGGAAGTGATGGAGGAATAGCACCGGAATCATCTAAGGTGGAATTGGAGGAGAAAGTCTGAGCAAAGAGATCTGCTTTATCAGTAGAAGAAATAGCTACAGAGCCATCAGAGTAGAAAAGAGGAGGGAAGGATGATGAGGTAAAGTTGTTAGAAAGGTTTTTGGCAAGGTGCCAGAAGGAGCGAGAAGAGTTCGAGTTGGAGAGTTGGGAACATTTAGCACGGATGAAATTGTTTTTAGCAGAGCGAAGAACAGACTTAGCACGATTCCGGACAGAAATATATAAAAGGTGTGATTCAGGGGTGGGTCGGCTCCGGTACCTCTTATAGGCCCTCTCCTTGTTGCGGACAGCATTAGAACAAGCGTGATTAAACCAAGGCTTTCTTGCATTAGTCAGAGGATATGAGAAAGGAATGTATGCTTCCATGCCTGAGAGAATAACCTCCGTAATGCGCAAGGCACACTCAGATGGCTCCCGGCCATGGAAGCAATAATCATTCCAAGGAAAATCAAAGAAGTACTGCCTGAGGGCCTCCCAATCTACAGCTCCAAAGTGCCACAGGCGGCGTTTTTTTGGAGAGTCCACAGGCCGTACTGGAGAGATTGGACATGTTAAGGTAATAAGATTGTGATCGGAGGAGCCCAACGGAGAGAAAAGATGAACAGTGTAAGCAGAAGGATTAGTTGTTAGGAAAAGGTCAAGTATGTTGGAACTCTCTCCAAGGCGGTCAGGGATACGAGTAGGGTGCTGTACAAGCTGCTCTAGGTTATTTAGGATAGAAAAGATGTAGGCTTGTTCACCAGGTGCATCAGTTAAAGGAGAGGAGAGCCAAAGGTGGTGGTGAACATTGAAATCTCCTAGAATGGAGATTTCAGAGAAAGGAGAAATGGATAGAATGTGTTCCATCGTAGAAGTAAGATAGTCAAAGAATTTTTGATAGTCAGTAGAATCGGGAGATAAGTAAACAGCACAGATATATTTAGTCAGAGAATGACAGGAAAGCCGAAGCCAGAGAGCAGAGAATTCAGAAGAATCAAGTTCAGGAACACGAGAGCAAGATACATCGTTGCGAACGTATACGCAACAGCCACCTTTGGCTTTGAAACGAGAATAGAGAAAGTAGGAGGATACAGAAAAGGGTTTGCTGTCAGTTGCCTCAGACAGCTGAGTCTCAGTGAGAAAGAGAAGGTGAGGTTTAGAGGAGAAGAGGTGGTGCTCAACAGCGTGAAAGTTAGAGGTGTGTCATCACCTCTGAATCGTGTCTCTTCTTTAACCCACTGTGTCATTACATTATTCATTGCTATATTTAATAATTTAGTGCCCCACGAATCTTCGCTGCCTCCCGAGTCCCATTCCTCCCAGTTCACCTCTTTACAATTAAAGTCACCCATTAGGATTATATTGTTGCTTTTCTCGATCACTTTCTGTAGATAACTAACCATGTCTGACAACATCTGGTATTCATCGTCATTCCATGCTCTCGTCTTAGGGGGAACATATACCACTGCCATATCTCTCTTACCATTCTCCCCAGTTTCTAGTTTCAAATTTATGGCTTCGGCCCTGCCCTCTGCAATTTCCACAGTATCTACGTTTATGTTGTCCTTCACTGCTATCATCACTCCTCCTCCCATTTTTTCTTTTCTGTCTCTTCTCCATAATTTGTATTTCCCACCTCCCATATGAATATCAATATCTTCTTTCAATTTAGTCTCTACAAAGCACATAACATCAGGTTCGTGTGCCCTCAAAAAATCATTTATTTCTAACCTTGCCGATATTAGTCCATCAATGTTTGTGTACGCCACTTTCAAACTTTTTTCATCGTTTTTTATTCTCTCGTCTCTCCTTCCTTCCGTCGGTACCACTTTCTCAATTTCTGGTCCATAACTCTCCAATAGAACTCTGTCTTCTCTTTCTCCGTTCGTTGTTCATTTTTTATCTTTGCTTCCTTTACTAACTCCTTTAATTTAGCTCTTTCCTCTTCATTTGCATCTCTCCTAATCCAAACATTTTTAAACCCCTCTTTCTCTGACAATTTCCACGTTCTACTTATGATTTCATTCACTATTACTTGGGACTTAAACTTTACTTTCAAGGGCCTTGCCCCACCATCCTCGTACTTTCCTAACCTAAACACTTCTTCAATCTCTTCTTGGGCTTCATTGTTTCCTTCCATAACCACTGCTATTATTTCTTTAGCCTTGCTCAGTTCCTCTCTCTCTCTTTCAGATCTTACTGTCATTCGTTTTTCTTTTATTCCTGAGATTATCACACATTTTTTCTTGTCTGCTACATCCCTGACCAAAGATTCTCTACTTCTTAGTACTCTAACCACTTCCATCTCCACTTTTTCCTTACTTTGTTGTTCTATGATTTCCTTCAAATTTACATTTCCTTCCTCCTGTATTTTCTTCCACCCCTTATGTTGCTCCTTAATTTCCTGAATATGCTCATCTTGCCTCCTCGATTTTGATTCGTATTCATCTAGTTTACTTTTTATTCTGTCCCTTTCTTCTTCCAACCTCTTATTCTCCCTCTTCAGCTGTTTTATTTCATTTGATGTGGATTCGTTATTCGCCTTTAATTCTGTAACTTCTTTTTCTTGTTCCTCACTACGTGTGCTAACTTTTTCCAGTCTATTCTGTAGGACTTTGATCTCTCTCTCTTGCTCTATGGTCCGTTCCTGCAGCTGCTTAATTACTTCCCATACCTTTTTTAACTCCTGGACATTCCTCTCCGCCGTTTTCTCTACACCTGCTACTCTTGTTTCTTGCAGCTTATCACTTCCTTTGCCTACATTTAGCTCGGTGAAGCCCACAAATTCCCCCTCGCCAGTTGTAAACAATCTTCCGTCTCTCTCCGCCATGATGCAACCATATGGAAACTTTCTTTTTCACTTTGTCTTGTATTTTTAGGGCCGAAACTTGCGTTTTTTAAAACTAATATCCGACGGGACCACCATTCACGCATTCAACCACATAATCACAATAGGCTATCTCCTTTTCACTGCTAGTTCTGCGATTATTTCCCCTCGATCCAGGAGCAGCTCTGTCTCTCTCCCTCTGCGACCTGTGTGTGTGTGTGTCATGAAGAACTGTTGTGGAAAGTACAGTAAGTAAATGACATTAGCTGCAAAAAAAGGAAAAATTTGGGCCAAGTTAAGGTGAAAGAACCATATTTCATTCTCTTTTGTAACAACTGTGGGGTACACCTATTGTGTTAACTTACCATCTGTAGGATATGTGCCATATAAAATGTTTGGGAGGCAGTGCTTGAAGGCACGACCATTATGTAACAGCCCACAGAAGGACAGTCTATTGCTAGTGGAAAAAAGCGGTACATGCATCCCAGAGGTCTGCTTATCCTACACCTAATTAGCTAGCAACCCAATATGGCGCAGTGATTTTGTGATATGAGCTGACCCCAGGAACTCAACTGGCATGCCTTACTCCAGCAGGACGTCTCTGGTGTCCACCAGAGGTCGCCAATCTCCCGCAGCAGCATGGCCCAGACATCTCCGTGATTTGCTGTCCCAAGCTCAGAGTTTGTTGTCCTCCCAGTGGATGGCCATAGAGTCCCTTCAGGAGGGCCTTGTTGTGGCCTCCAGGAGGCGCCAAGGGACCCCACAGCCCTGCCTCCCAGCCATGGCGGCTCCAGAAAAGTATGAATTAGAGATGTCCTCTTTCGCCTTCAGGACTTGGCATCGGTCCATGGCATGCTGGTTGAAGCTCTGCAGAACCACACAGTCGGACACCACTCAGCACGTCCGCCTCCAGTGTGTGTCGGCTCTTCAAAGGGAACTGGATGTCAGTTATAAAGATGCGCAGTGGGAGGCCATGACTATGGATGATGCCCTGGACACAATAGGCACCCTTGTACTTTGTTCGTCAAACCAAGCAGTACAGTGGACAGAGTTCTTTAACGTAGTGCAAGGTCAGGGAAAATCTGTTAGTGAGTACAGTAATCCCTCATTTATCCGGACATAATACAGCCAAAGGCATGTTCGGGCAGTGGCAACATCCGGATAATGAACACTATTCCCCTTCCACACCCAGACCCTACCTATACCCAGTACCCACCTCCAACCTATACCAAACCTATTTGTATAGTACCTGTGCTTAATTTGGCAGTGTATTCCAGTCATTCAGGCATATTCAGACATCAAAATACACATAGGAATATCCCAAGTAATGCTAAATGCCAAGAAAACCACACAAAAAAAAACAGTGAAAACCAAAAAACACCCTACCTAAATACTACTGTATGTACAGTATCCATCCTTATTTTGGCAGTGTTTTCCGGTCATTCTGCCATATTTTGACATCAAAACATACCTAGGATTATCCAAAGTAATTTTCAACACCAAGAAAACCATTAAAAAAAACAAAACAATGAAAACCAAAAAACACCCTACCTATACACCACTGTATGTACAGTACAGTACCCCTCCTAATTTGGGCACTGTTTTCAGGTCAATCTGCCATATTTAGACATCAAAACACACACAGGGATATCCAAAGTAATGCTAAGCACCAAGAAAACCATGAAAAAACCACTGGAAACAAAAAAAACACCAGACCTATACAAGACTGTATGTACAGTACCCTTCCTAATTTTGGCAATGTTTTCAGGTTAATCTGCCATATTTAGACATCAAAAGACACATAGGAACATCCAAAGTAATGCTAAACACCAAGAAAACACTGAAAACCAAAAAAACTCTGATCTATACATGACTGTATGTACAGTACCCCTCCTAATTTTGGCACTGTTTTCAGGTCAATCCATCATATTTAGACATCAAAACTCACATAGGAATATCCAAAGTAATGCTAAAACCAAGAAAACCATGGAAAAAAACACTGAAAACCAAAAAATACCCAACCTATACACTACTGTATATACAGTATCCCTCCTAATTTTGGCAGTTTTTCGGTCATTCTGCCATATTGAGACATCAAAACATACATAGGATTATCCATATTAATGCTAAATAACAAAACAAAAAAAAAATGACTGGTTTGAAAATCTGTTGTCTGTGACAAGTGACTGCTCCCGGGGCTCAAAAAAAATTCCACGGCCAAATATGCCACTGGAAATTGGTTATATAGGTAATGGTATAAATGGTATACCATCATCTTTGCTGGTGTTTATACTATAAGATATGCTAGTAAAAATGCATAAAACTGACAAGTGAGAGTACAGAAATTCAAGCAAGAATAAAGTGTTGAAAGAGTAAAACTAACCTTCATATAACTACCCACCATCCTAGTTCAAATTTTGCCAGCACCTCTTTAAGAGTTAAGCATATATCTAGATGCAAAATTTCATGAGCTTTCTCGTGGGTTACTGTGGAATTTCGATAAGACCAATAGTAGTCCAATAAATCAAAAACTCTGAAAACTCACGAGTCAGTGTTATCACCATGGAGGAGGGTAGGGAGTGATGGGGGGAACCGGGAGGGTATAGAGAAGGGATGGGAGGGGGGGAGGAAGTGAGTCTGTGGGTAGGATTCTCTCCTTTCTGTCAACAGGCGGACAGGCGCTTTTACCATACATTTACTTGTGGCTTGTGGTCTGTTCGATGCCGAGTGGCCATGTGGAAACACAACTCACCGTGACCGGGGAACTTTCGACCTATGGTAGACAGGCGGACGGCCGCTGTCGCCGAACATGTACTCGTGGCTTGTGGTCTGTGTTCGATGCAGGTGGCGGTTGGGAAGGACTCAGCCCCCGTGGCCACGCGATATTAGACATTCAGTGGGGAATGCGTACGGATGTTTTGACACCACTTGCGGGTTACTGTTGTATTACTCAGGTACTGGAGGTTTTTTGGGAGTCGTAGGACAAGCGCACAATTTTGACCATTCAGTACAGGGGTGGACGGATATTTTAGCTCTGGTTGTGGGTTGCAGACTACTTCCCACTCACAGCTCGAGCCCAGTGGCCATGATACCAAAAGTTTGGAAATGTCAGCTACCCGGCTGAAGTTCTTGGGCACTTTTACGTCCAGATAATAGCAAGTAAATTCAGATAAAGGTTTATTAGAGCCAAGCTCCAGTGTCCAGATACCAAACACATCTGGATAATGAGCATCCGGATAATTGAGGGATCACTATATTTCATAAAATCCACCCAGAAGGCCGCAGATCGTGCATTCAAGTGCCCGAATTGTGACAGTGATTTAACCAATTATATGCTCCTGCGCAGGCTCATGGTGGGTCTGAGTGATCAGGCACTGAAAAGGTATGTGCACCAAAACTGTGATTAGTTTATAAGTGTTGATGCCCTAAGGGCAGTGTGTTGCACAAATGAAGCAACTTGCGCTGACATGGCCCGCGACGAAAGCTGGCAGGAATGCCCTCGTGCGGCTGACAGTGACGTCCCTAGGGATATCGGTGGGGTGCCCCCATTGTTGCAGCTAACCGCCCTCCCCCCCGCCCTTAGGCACACCTTTCCCCCATCTGTGCTGGAACTGTGGAGGCACCCATGGGCTCGGACGGGCCAATTGCCAGGGAAGTTCAATGAAGTGCCATTTGTGCCAGAAAATTGGCCATTTAAAGAAGTTTTGCAAGAGGGAAAAGTCCCTTCCTGGGGGCTATGCGGCCTCTGCAACCCCCCCCACCCCTTGGACCTGGAGAGTGCTGTGGCCAATGCCAACGATGACCTGTCCCGCCATCCCACAATCAAGGTCTCTGTTGGCCAGGGCACTAACAGGGGTATTATTTTGGCCTCAGCTGTTGCCGACACTGGGGCGCAGGTGTGTGTGGCTGGGCCAGCTGTACTTTCGTCCCTACAGTTTAAGCCTGCACTGTTAGAGTGTCAGGCTGGCATTAGGGATCTGGCCAACCTACACCTGCGATGCCTGGGGTCTGCCCCCTGCAGGATCGGCATCGGCAGGCGATGGACCACCCACAATATTTATTTTATCATGTCAGCTGGGCGATTCTACCTCTCCCCAGAAGCCCGTAAAGCTTTGGGACTCATCCACACCACTTTCCCCCACCCAGCGCCTATAGTGTGCAACATCCAGGTGAAGGGGACAGCGGTCCCCTCTGCTCCCACCAGCATGCAGCTCCACTGTTTGCCCCAGTGGAGAAGAATGTCCCCAGGCTAGAGCAGTGCCTCCTCCAGCATTTCTCCACCACGACGTTCAACAAGTTGAGAGAGCCTCTCCCTGTCATGATTGGAAAACCCCAACACATTCACCTCCTCCCCAGCACCACCCCGTATGCCTGCATGCCTGCCTCGGTGCCAAAGCATTGGGAAGCTGAAGTGAAGGCCCAAATCGACAAGGACATCAAGAGGGGCATGCTGCAGCCCGTCCTGGCAGGCATGGCCATGGAATGGTGTGCCAGAATGGTGGTAGTAGCCAAGATGTCTGGCCAGCCCAGGCACACAGTAAACTATCAGTGCCTCAATGCATGCTGCCACAGGGAGACCCACCGCGCCCAGGCACTCTTCGACATGGTGTCTGGTGTTCCACTCCATTCTTACAAGATGGTGGCTGACGCCTACAGGGAGTTGCATCAGGTAGGACTGGACGAGAGCTGACGCCTCACCACTTTCATCATGCCGTGGGGGAGGTTTCAATAGTGCCAGATCCCCATGGGCCACTGTTCCACGTCTTAAGCTTACACCTGAAGGTTTGAGGATGCAATTCAAGGCATTCAAAGGAAATTCAGGTGTGTGGACAACACTCTGCTGTTTGACTCAAATGTGGAGGAGGCTTTCTGGCATACATAGGAATTCTTGCATACTTGTGCCAAGAAAGGCATCACCCTTAAGCCAGAGGAGTTTGCCTTCTGCAGGAGGGAGGCAGTTTTCGTGGGCTAATACTTGGGCTGGGATTCATACAAACCCACGGACGACTGCTTGGCAGCTGTCAAGACCTTCCCTATGCCAGAAATGCCAACCATATCAGACATCAGGTCGTGGTTCAGTTTTGTGAACCAACTGGCCCCGTTCTTGGCCACAGCCCCCATCATGGAACCATTCAGGAAACTACTAAGGAAGCCATCAGGAAATCAGGTGTACTTGGACGACCATCTATTTACCAAGTTCCACCAGGCACAGGACATCATATGTCAGCTAGCCAAGGATGGCCTGGCCTACTGCAACAGGACTCTCCCCACCAAGACCATCACCAATTGGAACAGAGTCGGCACAGGCTTTGTGATCCTCCGACAATACTGCAGCTGTCCGTCCACTGAGAGCTGCAAGGGTGGGTGGTGCCTTGTACTGTGTGGCAGCTGTCATCTCTCCCACCAGGCAGAGGCAGGCTATGCTCCAGAGAGGCGTTTGCCATGGTATGGTTCCTCCACAAGGCAAGGCTCTTCCTATTTAGGTGCCCCAACCTTATCATTGTGACCGACCACAACCCTCTTGTGAAACTGCTGGGGGACAAAGCCCTCGCAGACGTGGTCAGTCCCAGGCTATTCAGTTGAAGGAGAAAACCCTGCAATTCAGGCTTCAGATCAAATATCTGCCTGGCAAACAGAACATTGTAGCAGACTTCTTTTCTCATTGCCCTGCCCTCAGGACCACCCGAGGCACAGCTGACCTGGATTTAGATGAAGTCATCTCCAATCAGTGTTGTGGGAGCAGTAGTCAGTGCTGTGGACTGCGACAGCCTCACAATGGATGAGAACACCATGGTGGCTGCTGCCGCAGATGACCCAGAGTACCAGCTACTCCTGACCAGAGTTATGGCTGGGGACTGGCACCCTCCTAAGTCACAAGAAATCGCATGCCTCCGCCCGTTTTACAGTGTGAGGGACAGGCTGACAGGTTCCGGGGACCTTGTCACATACTCACATGACCAAGGCCATGTACGCCTCATCATCCCCAAAGCTCTACGTCCCCAGGTAGCTGCCCATCTACACACAGTTCACCAGGGCTTGGACTCTATGCTGCGGAGGGCAAGGCCTGGAATAGAGGGTGCCCTACGTCACCAAAGAGCTTCGTGTTCCTCGTGTGACACTCACACACCCTCTCTTCCATTGGAGTCGCTCACCCTCACCCCACCTACAGACTACCCATTCCAATTAACTGTAGTGGACATGTTCCAAGTGGAGGGCCATGTTTACATGGTGTATGCCGACAGGTTGACAGGATGGCTGGAGGTGGCGCACTTCCCACACAGTGCTACATCCACTGAAATCAAGTCGCAGTTGCGGACCTACTTTGCCTGGTGGGAGGCCCCTGAACAGATCTCCACAGATGACAAGATAAACCTCATCAGTGAAGAAATGGAAGCCTTCTTCAGAGCACAGGGTGTGGCCAATACGTCTTTTGTCCGCCCAGTTCCCACAGTCGAATGGTCGTGCAGAGGCAGCTGTAAAGACAGCCAAGAGGTTAACATGGGACAACACAAGTGGTAGTGGGAGCCTCAACACGGACAAGGTCTTGCTAGCCCTCTTTCAGTACATGAACACCCCTCTCCGTGGGGTTAACAAGTTTCCTGCTCAATTGGCCACCAGGAGGCAGCTCCAGGATGGGGTGCCTACTGCCAGGCGGCACCTGTAGGTGGACAGGCACTGGTGCCAAGCTCAGCGAAGGTGTGAGAGAGAGGTGGCCAAGACACAAGAAAGGCTACACACCTGTAACACCCCCAGGTAATTAGTGTCGCGGCAGCCTGGCCAGCACGTCCACATCCACAACCAGGCCTCCAAACTGTTGGGATAGAATAGGCATTGTGTCGGAGCTTCTACCCCACAGGCAATACACAGTGCGGCTAGATGGTAATGGCTGCCTCTCTCACAGGAACTGGCGGCACCTGCAGGGCAGTGCTCCACCTCTTGACCCCACACACCTGGTGTGCGCCACATAGCCTCTCATACCACCCTCAGCCCCACCAGGCAACCCGGTGCCCTCAACAGAGTCCCTTATTCCGCCCTCAACTGCTCCAGGATGCTCTCAGCAGTGGGTCAATGGCCCACATGGTTAAATGACTATGTTGTGTAGTTGTTAACTATGCAGTTAATAAGTTAGGATGAGCATTATTATATATGTCTTGAGCAATGTTCATCTGAGAGAAGAGATCATGACGAATGCGATGAAGCACCAGCAGGAGATACCGAAACCACTTGTGAAAAATGTTTCAGGCAGTGGAAAGAACACTGGGATACATGCGTAAAGTCAGAAGGGGCCTACTTTGAAGGGAATTAGCATCCTAGCTCAACAGTTTAGCTATTAATATTTTTAAGAGTCTACAGTCAGATACTTTCTGAACATACCTTACCAGCCAACACTGTGCATAGTTTCCTGGATCACACTGAATCATTTTATGGGTAACTCAGTGCATAGTCATCTGAAGAGTGCACTATATGAGTAGTTGGTGGCCACACCTACCTACCAAACAAAGTAGAATTAATCTCCAGTTATTCTTATATTGTGATAATACGAACTGCATTTAATTCACTTTTGATGTGGACAGAATGGAGAATGAGAGACTGACTAGGAGAGTATGTGAGAGAGGGAGGGTCAAACCTTATAATGGTGACATGGCGGGATAGGGTGGAGAGGTAGAATGAGGATGGTGAGGTTGGAGAAAGGACTATCTGGCAGCGGAGGCCATTCATTTGTGGCCATCCTCCTGAGATGTACAGATATAGACATCACAGATACATAGACAGACAGACAGAAAAGACCTTTAGTAGGCAAATTCTTTTGTAACTGACCATGAAGTTGTTTTTCTGTTTCTTTTGAGGGAGAATTTATAGGTAAAGGTTGAATAAACACCATAAAACATAATCTGTTTGTCTGTATAATTTCAAAATTTTCATATACAAAACAGTAAACATTCATGTACAGAATAAAAAAATATAAAATTCTGTAATCACTTAAGAGTGTAATACAGAGGTGTGAATATGAGGTCTTGGTAACTCATTTTAACATGAACCCTGTGAACTGCACACTTAAGTTCTCCCCTTACAATCCACCCTCCTCCTTTTGAGGGATAGGAAGGGAGATGAGGTATGCTTATATAGGCTGCTCCATACACAGTGTTCCACTTCCACTCTGCCGGGAAATTTCTCGTGTGTGGGGACACCACAGTTACTGTTGTCTGCACTGACCCAGCATCATTAATTTTAATTTCCTATTACTACTGCCACCCCACCCTCACCAGCAGACTGAGCTTTCCCTGCAATGCATAAGATACTGCTAGCTGAGTTTCTACTGAAGCACTATTTAAGAACCATCCTGTATGTCTGGGCAATAGAGCTGCCCAGTTACCTGTTACAGTACATCTGTGCCAACAAATGATGGCATCTCTCTCCAGCACCCACTTAAAAGACCTTTCCAAGTACTTCTAACTGGTTCAGTTGTTCCTCTACTTACAAGGTGTAGAAGAAGGGAGCCTTCATGCAGTGGCACCAATACCGCTGGACTGCCTGTCTGCTTGGTTATACAAACATTCCTAAATTATTTCCCAATACTTCTAAAGAAGGAGGGTGGACTGCATGAATAGGTCAACTTAGGTCTGCAGTCCAGTGAGGTTTACATCCAAAAGAGCTTGTGATTGCAACTACAACCACTACTATCCTACAACTGTTGCTGTGGCCCAAGGTTCATCTGGATGTGAACCCAGTGCACTGCAGGCTGACGTTTCCCTCCTCTTGTAGTCCATCACCCACCTAAGTGGGACAGGAACAGACTGAGAGATATTTGTATATATTTGTGCAGTGGAGATGACTAGTTACCAGGTATATCTATGCCACCACACGATGGCATCCCTCTCCAGTACCCACCTGAAGGGTAATACATAGGCAAATTTAGGAATGTCACTGACACTTCTGCCCTACTAGCTTCCAGTTGCTCCCCTTCTTACAGACATCATTGGAAACGAGACCTGGTTCATAACTCAAAAAGCTCCTAACTCAAGATTCAGTAATACCCAAGGCCATATATGGTATATATATGTACAGTACAGCCATGAGCAAATGCTTGCCAGTACTTTTTCCCAGCTGTGGCAGCAGAAGATGTTACATAAACTGTTTCTATGTGATAGAAATCTGATGCACACACAGGAGAAAAAAGTGTAAAAAAGGAAGAAAAAACAAATAAATGATATGATAAAGAACATTAACCCCTCGGCTGCATGTGGCATTCCGGAAATGCCAATCGGTAGTTTGTGCTGTACATTCCAGAAGAGCCATGTGAAATACTGTGAACTTTTTGGTCATTTTTCACACCAACTGCAAGCTTATGCTTGATGAGTGGGCTGCAAATTGTCAGTGTGGTGTAAACTTTGTCTGACTAAAATGTTATCATGTTTGGTTTGGTATAAGTGGGTCAAACACATGATGAAAACACGATTTTTTTACCCAGTTTTCCCGTACCATGGCCATAGGAACTGCCTAGAGCCACCATATCTTAGGGGTTACAGTACCACGCACCATGGACATAGGAATTGTTTAGGGCCGCCGCATCTTACGGGTTAATGTACTCTGTGTTAAATTAAAAGAAAATGTAAGAAAGAAGGATACATTCTGCTATTAAAAGGGTGAATGAGATATAAGGAAGGCGGGACACAATATTGGCAAAGATTCTCAGAACTCCTGCTATACACTACTTTAATCCATGGCGTCTGGTGTTTATTTCTGCCGATCCTTCCCCCATCCAAGAATTTCTGGAAAATCATTTTTTTTTTTTTACCGTAATATCTCAGCTACTACTCAGCCCAAAATAAAAAACTAAGTGTCATAATACTCACCAATCCTTCGACTTCAAGCTGATGGCCTCAGATTGTCCTGGTAGTGCATAGTCTGAGGGAAAGCCTTTGGATGTGGGGAAACTTTTCGTGTTTTTTCTGGCTGTGTCCATATGTGTGGCAAAGTAAGGCTTATACTAGCCCTCAAAACACACACACACACACACATACACACACACACACCATTTCCATGTAGGCTTTGGGAAGTGTGGCGTGAGTGTGCTGTGGTGTGAGCAGGGGAGTGGTCACTATGGCAACGACCTTGAGGCAGGCTGGCTAACATCTCACCAGACACAGGGAAAATTTTTGTGTAGGTCTATCCATGAAGAAGGTAAGCAGGTAACTGGAGCGTGACTAGGATGCGTGACGGAGGGTTGCAAGTGTTTGCCTGTGGTGGTAATTACCGGCGAAATATCCAAACAATGCCCCGAAACACTAGGTCATACAGACACGTTGCCCGGACGTCTCCAGGCAGTCATCTATACATGACACCCGGACGCCATGGGTTAAAAAAGCACAACACACAAAGGAGGTGATGACATCCAAAATTATCAACATACCTCATGATGTTCCAAGATAATCTGTTTCCTGAACATTATTTCACAAACGGTTGACTGAGTTTGTCTGGCCAAGTGGAGAGGGAGAGGGAAGACAACTGGGTGCGGAAAGTGAGACGTGTGAATGACGGGGGGAGGGCTGTGAGAGGCAGACTGAAAAAGACCTGGGAAGAAGTCATGGTGTGTGAACTCAGTGATATGGGACTGAGTGGGGAGGCTGCCAGAGATCGAGCAGCATGGAGAGTTGTCATTAGGTGACCAAGACTGAAGCATGCAAGCATGGTGGAGCCTTTATAATGGTATGATACAAAATGATATCAGGCTAACCACGAACCATAGTCACTTGGTAAAACAGTAATGGACTTGGCTGGGAAAATATATATATATACAGTATAGTACACCCTTGCTATAACAAACCCTTTTATAGCGAACTTCAGATATAATGACCCACCATTTACAGAGCGAACTTCCGCCAGGTATAATAACCTTTGGTTGCTATATCTGGCGGATGTTCGCTCCCTGGCATGGTAAGTGTACTGTAACAGTACTACATTACATTATAAGCACTGTATATTACAACGTCATACAGGATAATATTTACTGTACATGTAGTGTATAACTACATAATCCATTGAATTCTCCATGTGAAACTTCACAGAGTAAGTTGTGGTTGCGCACGTAGGACCGAACAACTCCACGGATATGGCGACCTTGGGTTGGTAATCCCTCGGTTAATAACGACCATCGGATATAGCAAACTTTCGGATATAACGACCCACCCCTCTCCCCAATTAGTTTGTTATACTGACGGTTTACTGTTAATATATAAAATTCTCTAGCTTTAAACAATGAAGTGTATTTGCTATAAAAAGCACACCAAAAGATATGGGTCCAATCTAGCATTTTTTCAGGCCAAGTCTAGCAGGTCCCCAGATATAAGTCTGCATAGGGCCCCCAACTTGCTTAAACTGGCACTGCCTGTGGTGAGACTGCCTAGTGCTAAGTGTGCAACAATAATTATAGAAGCAAAAATTATGAACACTGGCAGACCTTTTTTTTTTTTTTTTTTTAAATGCATGGGAGAAGCAATCAAAGGCTAAAAGCCTACAAGATTGTCCCCCTCCCCCCCAGAAAAAACAAAAACAAAGCTATCTATCTAATTGCCAGACACCTCAATCCAGTAAAGGGTGGCCACAAACAAATCGCCTCCATGTCCCCCGCCATTTCACTACCCTGCTTGCAGCTCACACCTCCCTTTCTCATATACCTCTCCACTCCATCCTTCTATCTCATCCTTGGTCTCCTCCTCCCTCTCCCCCCTCCACCTCACTCACATACACTCTCCTCATCAGTCTCTCATTTTCCATCCTCTCCACATGGCCAAACCACCTCAATGTGTTTGTTTCTCCTAATGCTTCTGATCACATCCACATCAAAGCTTCTTCACTTCCTCATTTATTAGTCTGCCTCTCCATGTGACTCCACATGCTCCTCTCAAATAACTGATTTCCACTGCTCTCACTCTTGACTTCTGCCCCTCCAACAAGGTCCAAGCTTCACTTCCATACGTTTGAGTTGGTATCACAATACCATCATGTAGAAACTTTTTCACTTCCATGCTCACTTCCCTATTTCTTATCACTGCTTTCAAAGAACCAGCAACCTTTCCTCCTTGTTGTACCCTTTCAAGCACTTGACCCTCCAGACTTCCATCCCTACTCATTACACTACTCTGGGTACTTAAACTCACTCACATTTTCCATTTCCTCCTCATCCAGCCTCACTGTACATTCACTGACTTCACTTCTCTCAAAGACCATAACTTTACTCTTCCCTACATTCACCTTTAGATTCCATTTCTTACACACTCTGCCAAACTCATGCACCATGCCTTGCAACTCCCCCTTCGTCTTCACTTAACAACACAGCAACATATGTACAGGGAGTTTCCAAACACTGCTCTCACTCACTAGGGCCACTCCAACATCCACTGCCCTACCTTGTATCTCTTTTATAACCCCATCCATATACAGATTGAACAACCATGGAGACATGACACATCCCTGTTTCAGTCCAACCTTCAAACAGCAAAATTCACTCAGTTTACTATCCACACACACTGCAGCTTTAGCACCCTCATACATACTCTCCTTGGCATTCAACAACTTCCCATCTACTCTATATATTCTTAACGCTTTCCACAATCCTTGTCTATCCACCCTATCATATGCTTTCTCCAAATCCATGAAGGCCACATACAATGTCTTTCCCTTCTCTAGAAACTTTTACACTAAAGATCTAAGAATGAATATCTGATCTACACAACCTTTTCCCTTCCTAAAATCTCCCTGTTCTTCTCCAACTAATTCCTCTGTTACTTCCCTAACTCTGTCAATAAGCATCCTACCATATACTTTTCCTGTTACACTAAGAAGAGAAATGCCCCTATGATTACCACAGACCTTTTTTCCCCTTTTCCATTGTACAGGGTAATAATTATACTTGACTTCCAATCCTCCGGGATTCTACCTTCCTTCCAGGCCATTCTCCACATCCATTCTACCACTATCTCTCCCCCATGCTTCAGCATTTCAACACACACTCCTGGGGCTTTCCCCATTTTAACTTTCTTCATTGCTTCCAAAACTTCCATCCTACTGATTTCCTCCTCTCCCCTCTTCTCACATCCCTCCGTCACCCAGCCATTCCCCAGCCACTTACACTCGCATTCCTTTCATTCTCTGTGTTCACCAATTCCTCAAAGTGTTCTCTGCATCTGCTCACTTTCTCTCCCTTCTCCACAAGTAACCTACCATTTTTATCTTTCACTCCCCAAATAACTTCTCTGGCACCCTGTCTATCTCTCTTTACCTCTTTCCAGAACATTTTCTTATATTCCCACCATTTTACACTCAAATTCTTTCCAAATTCCTCGTCCGCTCTCTCTTACTGTTCTTTTCACCTCTGTACTCTTCCCCCTCACAACTTCTTCCATGCCCCTGTTTCTCATCCACTCACTATACACTTTCTTCTTTTGTTTCACAGCCTCTCTCTCACCTCTTCATTCCACCATGCTGTTCCCTGCACCCCCTTTCGTCGTCTCTTCACCCCACACACCACCTCACATTCAGCACAGATTTCTACTGTGAATATCTTGCACACACCTTCCATGTCCCCCATCTGCTCCAGTCCATATTTACCCAATCGGTTCTCCACTTCCCTCTTATACTGTATTCTGCCTTTTTTCCATCCTCTTGTAACCTTTCCACTCTCTTTGTATGAACTACTTCCTCCTGTCATTCCCTTCTTTTATTTCTCCATTTCATTTGGACCTTGATTCTGGTGGTGGTCAGGAAGTCTGCTCCCCCAACCTCTATATACTCTTGCATCCATTACACACCTTATCCTTTCATCCATACACACATAATCAATCATTGCCTTCTGTTCATTCAGTTCACCACCCATCCTTCTCAACACTCGCCATGTATACCTATGGATTATTTTGCACCTGAAGTGGGTATTGGCTACTGCCAACCCCCTCCTGGCACTAATGTCCACTAAAGCACTGCCATTCTCATCCCTGTCTGCTGGCACACCCCACTCACCAACTACTCCACCTGCCTCAACATTCCCTACTTTCCCATTCATATTTCCAGTCAAAAACACTCTCTCACTCCTTTCAAACTTTTCTGTGCATGCTTCCGCTTTTGACCACAACTTTCTCTCACTCTGATGATGTCCTGGATGTTTATCTTTAAGTTTATAATAAACAAAAACTTTTTTTTTTTTTTTTGCACACCATGGGGTGGGATGAAAAAAAGCTAATTGCGCAATCTATGGGTTAAAAAACTGGAGGTCATGGGCAGGAAGAAATCCAGACAGAGGAAAAAAGTTTCGGAACTGACGTATACATGCATATGTGAAGGACTGGGAGTACTGATTGGCACCTGCCATAATAGAGAAGGGATGCAAGCAGACAGTTCAGAAAAGCAGTGTCTATTTAAGTAACGATAGAAAAGAAGATAAAGATGCAACAATGAAGTGAAGAGACAAAGACTGAAGGGAGCCAGTAAGAGAAGGAGAGTTAATGAGATAAAAAAAACAGTGACCACTGCAGCTGTGATATAAGAGATATACAGTGCACCAATGCGCAAAGAAATAACAGTTGAAGGAAGCCTCCTGGACACTGAATGTGCGTAAGCTGTCACTCATTTAAGGGTATAGATGGAATTTTTTTCTGTATTTAATTGGCATTTCTTTGCTCTGTTCATGGTCTGAATTTAGAAAAAAATACAATCCTTCACTGGTATTACATGATGGAAAACCTCCAGTCACTTCTTTGGACTCAAACCCATCCATGGCTCTTATGCCAACCGGGACGTACTAACCACTGTCCCAACACATCCCCCACTTCCATACTTAAAAAGACTACAATCTTTTCCATCAAACAAAGATCAATGGGTATGGAGCACCTTAACTCACTAGACCACCAGGCTTCCATATTCACAAACAATATAAATATGTGGAGCATCTTAACCCATATGAGGACCAGGCTTCCATATTCACAGACACTATGTGCAGCACCTAAACCCATTTGATCACCAGGCTTCCATACTCACACACATTATATGAAGCATCTTAATCGACTAGACCACCAGGTTTTCATATTTACAAACATAATATTTTCCTCTTCCATACTAATGTCACTGGATATGGAACACCTAACTCACTCAACCACCATGCACCCACAATTAACAAATACTACCTTGAACACTCTGATCCACTAGACCACCACGACCCACAATTATAAACACTCCACATTTTCCTCAGTCAAAGTGTGATCACCAGCTATGTATACTACTGGCCATTCTGGAACTGAGCGTCTTGGCGCAAAGTAAGGAGTGCCTATGGGGTCCCTTCCCAATTTCTTCCTGGTCGATGAAAACTGGGACAAATGCGGAGTTTGTGGATTGTGTAAAGAACTGTGAAATGTGCAAGGATTCTGTGGTGAACCATGAAATAGTGATGGATCCTGAGCTTCATGATAACTTTGAAGGCTTTGTGGTTCGTGAAACAGGTCTTCTGAATTTTGTGAGGTGTGGAAACTTGCTCGATTCAGCGATTCATGGCACCTTTCTGAACTTTGTGTGTAACTGTGGGAAGATGGTGGACACTGAGGGGAATCATAGAGACTTGGCGGACTTTGTGAGCTATGGAAAGCAATAGGAATTTGTGAGAGGTGACTAGAAGAGGGTTTTTGTAAGCTTAGGTATCTTTCCTGGTTCTGTGAGCAAGTTAAGGATTTTGGACACTGTATGAAATGGCTTAGCGATCTTTCCTGGTTTTGAGAGCTATTACAAGATTCCATGCTTTGTGAAAGGTTGCTAGTTTGTGGGTTTTGTGAAAATTTGTACCTTTCTTGGTCTCGTAAGCTTCTACATGAATCTGGGCTTTGTGAGAGATTGCTTGTCGATGGAATTTGTGCGTCATACTTTCCTGGGTTTTGAGATCCAGTACACGAATCTCGACTCTGCAAAGGATGGTAAGTCAATGATTTTGAGGAGTCTTGGTTTAGGGAGCTGGGGTTTTGGAAACCACAAAAATCACCTTCATTCTTAAAGTCATGACTCTCAGCTGGTTTTTGTTGGAAAGTAGAAAAGGAACATGATTTGTAATAGCTGTGGAATTCTAGTGGCAAATGAGGTTCACGGAAGGTCGTGGAAGGGTTCTGTGGTGCATGAAGAATCTCTGGATCCAAATTTTCTGGTGTTGGAGAGGCACGGAAATTGTTCAAGTCTAATTCTAACCTTCCTCTTTGCTTAGATAAATGAACACTTGAGCTAAATTCTTGATCCTTCTCTGTTTGCTTACAAGTATGAACACCTAATTCTTGATCTGTTTGCTTAGATATATGAATGTTTGAGTTTAATTCTCTATCTTTTTCTAAACCTGATTTGTATTTAGAAACAGAAATATTGCAATCATATTCTTGCACACTTTCCCTTTGTACTTTCTGTCTGTCATCAGCTGTGGATTTGACTCTGGTTAAGTTCAGACTTGACTCTTCAGAGCTACAGCCTTGAATTACTAGCTTGGAACTCAAAGATGCTGCCTTTGACTCTACAGTAATTTTGATGGGTCTGTTTGGATCTTGTCTCTTTTGGTGGTTTGAATTTCCCTCCATTTTCTCTGATGGACATAACTTGTCTGCCACACTGGGTTTCCATGCAGAGAATGGGGGTGGGTAGAACAGCTGTTTCTTTGTCTTATCTGATGATGATGATGATGATTCTACTACTTTAATGAAATTTACAGTTTGGTAGTTACTGAAGGCTGATTGACCAAGAGGTACCGGTTCTCGTACATTTGAAGACTCTACAACTGATGTACTTCCTCCTTTCTCAGTTAAATTTAGTTTACTGGCCTTGACAAATCTGCTTCCTTCTCTGTCAGTTAAATTCAGTTCACTAGCCTCGACTGATCTACTTCCTCCTCCCTCATCTATGAAAACTTCACAAGCCTCAGGTGAACTACTTGCTGAGTTTGTAAGCTCCAATTGTATGTTGGCTGGATTCTTAGACTCTGATGGCTCTGACAAGTTATTTACAGCTGTGTCAGAAAGGCTATCTACAGACAAGTCATTTACTGATAATCTATGTGCATCTGATGAATTTTTTACTGACAAGTTATTTGTAGATAACCAAGGAGAGTCAGACAAACAATTTATGTCACAGCTAGGAATATCAGACAATATGTTTACATCTGATCTCGGTGTGTCATACAACTTACTCAATGCTGCTCTAAGCATGTTCAAGTCAAGGTGCTTCTCATTTTTCACAGAAGTACCAAACCTCGTAACACAATTCCCTTCCTTCTCCTCAGAACAACAACTTTCTGTCTCTTCGGACTCAGACAGGTGAAGATTCAAGGTCATCTCAAAATCGTACGGCTCTGTTTTGATGTCCTGCAAGGTGAACCGAGTGTCAATGCCCAACTGCTGCATGCTGGTGATGTCGGCAGGGGCAGGCTGGCCCAATATTGTTTCATTCACAGCCACATTTTCACCCAAGAAGTCAAGCATACCCTGGTTTATCTGGTCAGAGTTCAAGGTACTCCAACCCTGGGGTTCAGTCTTGACATTGATCTCAGTGAACTGCCACTCAGGTTCATTATTCTCAATTTTGATCTCCAACTTTTCACCCTCAATCTGACCCTCATTCTCAGACTGCCCAATACCTAAGTCTTTTCTTTTACCATCATGAAACTGTCCTACACTTGAGTTTGCACTCTGCCCACCAACGCAATGTCCAGTATTCGGGTATGTCTTTTCACCAACATTCCAAGCAACAAACAGTCCCCTACCTGAGTCTGTTCTCCCACCAGTAACAGAATCTGTGTCACTGTCTACAATTAACTGTCCTGAATCAGAGTTGGTTTTGTCATCTGTGACATATTCTTCCATATTTGAGTTCAGCCTTCCACCAATGATGCAATCTGTATTGTCATCCCCAAATTCATCCTCATCTCTCTTGATCTCAGTTAAATCCACTTCACTCTGGTTCTCAATGATTTCGAACTCATCCTCATCTCTCTTAATCTGCAGTTCCATCTCATTCTTGATCTCCCTATATCCCAACACACAATCCTCCTCTTTTTTGATACCAGGCATCCCATACTGAAATCCATTGTCCTGGTTATCCATGTATCTATGGATGATATTTGGGGTGAACTGGTTGTTAATTTCTACGTGGGGAGACTCCTCAGAAACTCCTAAAGGGTCCTCCTCCCGGTCAAGCCAGGCATCTGGCTGTGGTGGGTAGAAGTCTGAAATACGGCCAAAGTTCACGGGAGAGGCAGTCCTTTGAGAGGCAGATACTTCAGAGACAGATGCCTTGGCATCCTGAGGAGATGAAGGAGGATTCTGCAAAGGATTTTTGAATGAGGTATGATTCTGTGGATAGGAGGGTATTGTGGGGAAGGAGAGAGGGTATGAAAAATCCTGTAATAGATGACAAGGATTGTGGTCTGAGGTCTGGGAGGAAGAGGAGAAATTCCCAATGCTGAAATACATGGGGTCTGTGTGAAGTACGAGGTGTGGGGCTGGGCAGGAGGGGAAGGGAGGGAGTGTGGGGGCTCGCATATACTTCCTGACAGCACGAACGTCAGCAGGAACGAGGCCAGCCCGTCTAAAAGCTTCCTGAGCTAAATTTGGAGTCTGGGCAAGGGCTTTCCAGGCTGTCAAAAGGTGCAGTGGAGGTGGACCAGCCGGATCCTGAACTAAGGCAGTGTGGAAATGGTGTACGAGGGGAGCCATCAAGTGTAGGAATGGGTCAGTGGGGTTGAGTGGAACTGGGCGGTGAGACATGAGGATGAGCTGTTGGGAGGTGGCAAAGCTCGTAGCTGCTAGGGAGGCCATGGCCGGGTGGGCATGGAGGAAGACTGCAACTGGCCGAGGAAGGTCCCTAATCTCCCTATCCAAAAGCCGAACCCAGCTCAGGAATACCAGGGGATCCAGGTGGCCATCTGTAGTGGCTGCTATTCGGATGCCCATGCCTGGTGGTGGAGTCCAAGAGGGGGTATCAAACCCATACTGGATCATAAGAGGGGGGAGGAACCTACCAGACGCTGACACGGCCAGTATTGCCTGCCAAGCCCCAGCCCCATACTGAACCAAACTATATGCATTGACGTGGCCTCGTAAAATGACCACCTCCTTGCCTGCCTGTTCTGGACCCACAATAACCTCCGCCATTGCTATGATTCGATCAGCCTGGTCTAGGGTTAAGAAATTCTCGGGCAGCTCAGCCTCCACTTGCCTCAGCCATCTCCGCTCCTCCCCGGGACGCAACCTGCTCTCCAGTGTCGTCTTCCTGTCCCCAAACTCCACCAGGAACTTGGACATATCGCTGGGGGTTGTGATTCCTCCCAGGTAGCGGGTGACATAGCGGACATCCCCAGGTACTGGAGGTCTTCCTAGCTTTCTCAGTCTCAGTAGCCACTCAAAGATCTTCTCCCTGTTCGAAGGAATTGCCATTTTGCCTATTGGCTTGATCTGTCCTTCAACCAGGGATTTGTAGAGCACCAGAATGCACCTCGATAAACGCTCCCGCCAGATGCAGTAACTCTCCGACACATTCTTCAGAGTCTGGCCTTGAGTATATGCTAGCAGGGCCAATGAGAGGCCCATGTGTGCTGCCCTTCCCTGACTCTTTGACAGCTGACGCATGACCTTTACAAACACACTCGGAAGTGGGACACGTTTACTGATTTTTGCATGCTTCTTTTCACCTCTCCTCTCTTTTTTCTCAGGCTTTTTTTCACATCTCTTCTCCCCTTTTTTCTCAGGACCTTTTTCATCTTGCTTCTCCTCTTTCTTTTCTAGCTTTTTTTCAATTTTCTTCTCGTCTCTATTCTTCATTTTTGAGATTTCGTGGATGCCTCTGCCCTCCTCTAGACTCACTTGCAATATTTCAATTGAACTTTTAGTAGAATCCCCTTTTTTCTTTCCTGACATTCCACTATTATTTCTTCTCTCCTCTTTTCTTACTTTGGACAATTTACTCATATCTTTCATTTCCTCTTTTTTTTTTCTGGACTTTTCACTGACATCTCTGATCTCTTTTCCATTTTTTAATACAACATTTATAATTTTGGTCTCCTCTTTCCTCTTATTTGATGTTTCATCCATAGTTTTACTCTCCTTATTTTCCTTCTTGGAGACTTCTTCTCTTTTCTTACTCTCTTCTTTTTCTCTCCCTCTTTTTTCCTCCTGTCTCTCAGCCATCTCTCTCTTGACTCTTTTCCTAGCTGGCTGTTTCTCTGTTTTTTCTGTTTCTGTTGTTTTCTCCTGTTTAGCACTCACCTCTTTCTTTACTCTTTTTTTTGCTGGCTGTTTCTCTGTTTTTTCCATTTCTGTTGTTTCCTCCTGTTTAGCATTCACCCCTCTCTTTACTCTTTTTCTAGCTGGGTATTTTTCTAAACTGCTAGCTGGGCAACTGAGTTTTCTGTCTTTCTCCATCTTTTGCTGTTTATTTTTCACTGCAAATGACTGTGTAGACTTTACTTCTGTGCCTTCGACTTTCCTCTTTGCATCTTCTTTCTTCTCTGCAACTGCTACTTTCTTCTCTGCATCTTCTAGTCTCTTCTCTATATCTGTTTCCTTCTCCACAACTCCTGCTTTGTTTTCTGTACCTTCTTTCTTCTTTGTGTCCTCTATTCTCTTCTCACCTTCCTTAAGCAACTGTTTCACTATTCCAAGTATGGGCTTAGTTTTAACAGTGCCTGAATCTGTAGGCCTCTGCATCATGCTTTCTTTACCTATTCGGCATACTGTAATTCCACTCTCAAGTTTCTTTGTTTCAACAACTAGATGTTTCAAATTCCCAGTTTCTATCAATCTTTTTTTATCACTTACTACACAATTCAAGTTCTGAGTTTTACTGACTAGATGTTTCAAACTCCCAGTTTCAGGTAGTCTAGTTTCTTTACCCACTGGATGTTTCAAATCCATTTGAACCAGTCTATTTTCTTCACCCAATGGATGTTTCAAATTCCCAGTTTCAACTGGTCCATCTTCCTTAATCCCTGGATGTCTGAAAACATTAGTTCCAAGCAGTTTATTTTCTTCACTCAAGGTATGTTGCAAAATCCCCACTTCAACTAGCCTATTTAACTCACTCACTGTATGTTTTGAGTTTCCAGTTTCAAGCAGTATAGTTTCCCTGCTCACTATGTGTTTAGAGTTTCCTGTTTCAAGCAGCCTGGTCTTAAATGTAACTGCATTACCCACGTCCCTTATCACCGCCTTAACCTCAGGTGGTTTCTCAGCCTTCATTCTACTCTTTATAGTGAAAAAAGTAGACTTCTCTGATTCTGATATGGAAACTTTGGCAGTGTGGCTCATGGGCAGGTGATGGGTGTGGAAATGAGTTTCATCTTGAGTGACTGTGTGTTTCGGCTGACTGGGTGTGAGGATTGGAGTTTTGTCTTGCGTGAAAGTGTGTTTCATTTGACTGGGAGGATGGGTGACTGGCCGAACAAGTTTGATGATCGGTTGTGGCAGAGAAACTTTAACTGGTTGAGACTGTGACATCTGAACTGGCGACTGTGAGAATTTAGTCAGATGTGTCTGTGGCATCTGAAGTGGTAGTGACTGTGAAATCTTGACTGACTGTGGCTGTGAGAATTTAATCAGATGTGTCTGTGACAACTTAATTGGCTGTGACTGTGACATCTTAACTGGCTGTGACTGTGACATCTTAATTGGCTGTAACTGTGACATCTTAACTGGCTGTGACTGTGACATCTTAACTGGCTGTAACTGTGACATCTTAATTGGCTGTGACTGTGACATCTTAACTGGCTGTGACTGTGACATCTTAACTGGCTGTGACTGTGAAATCTTAACTGGCTGTGATTGTGAAATCTTAACTGACTGTGACTGTGACATCTTAATCGGCTGTGACATCGTAACAGTCTGTGACTGTAGCATCTTGATCGGCCGTGACTGCGACATCTTAACTGGTTGTGACAAAGAGACATTAACTGGTAGCAACCGGGGGATGTTAACTGGTGCTGCTCTGCCTTTCTCAACTGCTCCATCTCCTCTCCCCCATTTGACAGTGCGGTTTGGCTGACCGATCATGTGACTGAACCATCTGACTGGCTGTGGCTGAGAGACCTTAACTGGTGCCGCTTGGCCCCTCCCGATCCTTGTGGCCCCATCTCTCTTCCACCGCTCGACTGGACGCCTGCAAGGTGGAAAAGACAGTCAGCCACATCCAGTCGGCGATTTTGTCACCTCACCAGTCAACCCAATTACTTAAGCCGCACAACAACTACACTTTCACAATGACTCCTGAATACAACTGCCAGAAGATGCTTTTAAAAATTCATTCACCCTTCCTCTAGGCAAATAAAATGATAGTAGATGGCATTAATGTAAAAAATTACAATCATATTGTAATTACAGAAAATTTCTAACTTATCTAATGCTGGAGAGGGACACCTTCGTGTGGAGGCACTGATATAGCCAGCTGGCTCAAATGCCTGGTTATACATCTGTTCCTCAAGTACTTCGGGATGGTGGACTGCAGGGGAAGGACAACATAAGCCTGCAGCCCAACAAAATCATATTTAAGATAGAACTTGGAGTAACAAGAACAAGAGCAACAGAAGGTCACATATCTTACACTTTAATGACTGCTGAATAAAAACATTTGGCTGTAACAGGAACATACAAAACATAAAACACCTGCACTCATGGGCTCAATGGAGACTTTTATGCTACATATCTTTGCTATGCTTTACGAATGACATTTGGATAAAACTGTCTGGTTATAGTAATGAGATCTATGAGCAGGCCAGTAAATAGTGCTCTATCAGAAGCTCACATGGCAGTACCTTATGTGCTGCAGGGATGGCTCAGCTGGCCAGTGTGGCAGTGGGAGCAGGAAATGAGTAAATGATGCAGGGTAGATACTGATAACAGGCTGCTCCACTGCTCGGCTACACAAATGTCCTTCAATTCCCTCCCAACATCCCCAAAGAAAGTTGGTGGACTGCAAGAAAGGGGCAGCTTCTGCCTGCAGTCTAGATGATTGGGGGGGAATGACAACAGTCAACCCAAATGCTGGTGATGATGATACTACACCATCATCGTCCAAGCCTCCTTTCCCACACTAGGGTGGGGTGAGGAGTAGCAACATCCAGAAAGCCCAAGTTTGTTGAGTTCAATGGCCCATGCTCCCTTTCACTCATCATTCAAGTCCACGGAATCCTGGCTCCATCAGATAGCCCCCCACCCCACTCCACCCAAAAAATCAACACGTTCTGCAGCTTCACATATGCATGCTGTATCTCAAAAGTCAATCCGAACACTGTCAGGCTAAAAAGGGGTGCAAAATCCCTGGTTATGCGTTTCTCCGTACAAAATTCATCCAGCCACACTCATCCACAATATCCCTTCACCTACTTCTTGGTCTACCTTGCCTCCTCCCTCCTCCAAATTCGCTCAGAAATCTCTGTAGAGCACCACTTGTTGGTGGAGTGGAGATACAGATAGTGCACTCGCATAACTCATGCACTTCTAACTCACGAATTATCTAACTAACGGTGTCCTTATCTAAGTCACCATTATCACCAAAGTCACGGAAAATGCTCTAACTCGCATTTTTCCACTAGAAAATGACTTATTTCCAAGGAGATATTTAACTCACAGTATTGTAGCAGCAACTCATGACTGAAAGCCAATCATATTCAAGCACACAGTCCTTGTGAATGTGAAGCCAATCAAAACAATGATTTCTCCACCCACGCCAACTACGCCTAGTGGCCAGTACTGCAACTAGGCCTAACAAACGGGATTTTTAGTCAACACGTGTACACCTACCTGCGAGCTTCTTTCCCTCCTTTTTGTGCTCTCCTGCATGTTTTGTGCTTCACTATGGCTGAAAACAATCAAGAAAAAAGTTCTTCATCCAGGAAAGGACTGAATCAGAAGCCACCACTGAGCTACACCCAGAAAATAGAGCTAATTCGGAGGATAAACAATGGCGAGAGGAAGTGTTAAGTGAAGTGCTAGCATTTGTGGATATGGCCAAAGAAAAGATCAAAGCATGCGATAGCAATTCGCTACCCGTCTCTCATTGAAGTAAACACTGTCATCAGTAGGATTAAGGTAAATGCTTTTCAATATTATTAATTATCATACTAGGATATGTAATGTCTTTTAATACTGTTCATTATCATTATAAAATATGCAATACATACTTTCAAGACAGGATGTTAGTGTTAAGTGGTGTTAAGAGGGGTTCTGGTAATATTATACTAGGCTACCTGACACCATGGCAAAATCAAATATTTTTCCCCATAAGGTGTGTTTTTTTAACTCACATTTTTCCAACTCATGGCATGAGTTCAGAAGGAAATTACCATGAGACAGGCGAGTGCAGTGCACACAGATAGACGTAGACATAGACATATAATTTTTTCACCACTCTATTGTCATCCATTCCCTCCACATGACCAAACCACCTCAGTACACTCTCTTCGATTCTGGTGTCCACAGACTTCCTCACTCCACATCTTTCACAAATCATATTGTTGTGTGTCCTATCCACTCTCTGTACTCCACATATATTCCTCAGTAGTCCCATCTCCACTACTCTCACTTGACTTTTCATTTTCATGCCACACCATAATCTCCATATGTTAAAGCTGGCACTAACACTCCTTCATGTATGCCTCATGCAGCTGCAACTCTTAAGTCTCTTTTTCTTAGCAAGGCCTTCATTGCACCAGGTACTTTCCTTCCCTGTGTCACTCTACTTCCCACTTCTTTGGTACATTTTCCTCTCTATCACTGTATTTGAACTCTTTCACCAATTCCAGTCTCTCTCCATTCACTGTTACATTGCACTGGGAGTCACTTTCTCTATCAATAACCATCACTTTACTCTTTTCTACATTTACTCTCAAGGTATGACATTCACAGACATCAGCAAAACTCTGCACTAGTCTACCAAGTTCTTGTCTGGTATTTGCAAGTAGTACTGAATGATCAGCATAAAACAAATTTGAGATATTCCATCACCATTCATTACCAATGCCATCCCCCTCTCCATTACCTGTGTTTTTGCTTTTCTCATCACCCCATCCATATATATACTGAACAACCACAGGGACATCACACAACCTTGTTGCGTGCCCACACCGATCGTGAACCATTCACTTAGATGCCCATTTACCCTTACGCATGCTTCACTACCATCATAAAATCTCTCGACAGCACCTAGCAGCTTACCATCTATACCAGACATGTGCAAAACCTTCCACAAACCTTCTCTGTCTACTTTGTCATATGCTTTTTCCAGTTTCATGAATGCCATAAACACCTTATAGTTCTTCTCACAAGCCTTCTCCAAAATCTGTCTCACTACAAATTCCTCATCCACACATCCTCTGCCACTCCTAAAGCCACCCTGTTTGTCATTCACTAGGACTTCTGATATCTCTTTTACTTTGTATATAATAATTCTTCCATATACCTTCCCTACGACACGCAACAGACTTATGCCACGATAAATCTTACACTCACTTATATTTCTGCACAGGGGTACAATCACTGCCTTTTTCCACTCTACTGGTACAGTTTCACTGACCAAAGCCTACTTACATATCTCCGACAAGCACTTCATTCCACTCTCTCCATTACACTTAATCACCTCTCCATACACCTCATCAACTCCAGGTGTTTTCCTATTTTTCAGCCACTTTACCGCATTCTTCACTTCTGCAAGTGTCACGTTTCCCGGCATTGCATTCCTTCTCTGTACACCCTCACAACCATTCATGTTAACAGTCGCTTTGCTCTCTCCATTCCCATTCACCAGACTTGCAAAACATTCTTTCCATCTGGTCATTACTTCATCCCCACGGGTTAATAATCTATCATTTACATCCTTCACATTTTCACATTTCTTTCCACTGTCACTCCTAAATTTCTGCACCTCTTTCCAGAATAACTTCCTATTTTCAGAGTAATTTGCATTCATTTTTCTTCCTACAACATCAATTAGCTCCTCCTTTTTCCTTTCCACTAGTCTTTTTACATGTGTCTTGATCTCAATATATTCATTTCTTATTTCAACTGAACTCCTGTTCTGTATCCACTTTAGCCACTTCTTCCTCTTTTCCTCCACTGCTCACTTAACCTCTTCATCCCACCATGCCATACCTTTCTTCTTTGTTGTTACTCTTGCTACACCACACACCACTTTAGCATTCCTAACTAAGCAATCCCTATACTGGATACATTCCACAAGCTGTCCAGATCCATTTCATTCCAATTCACTGATTCGATCTCCTCCCCTATTTTGGTCTTGTATTCATTTGTCATTTCTTTGATCCTGAGCTGCTCAACATTCAGTCTCTATCCCTGACAGCTTCTCTCTCTCTCTTGGTCCATCTCACTCCTCTCAGCTTGATCTTGCATACCACAATCATATGATCTGACAGATCTCCACATTGCCCTCTCACTGCCCTTGTATCAGCAACACTACCCAAGCTCGATCTCTCTACCAGCACGTAATCAATCAAGTTTCTTTCAACATGACCTCCATTCCCTCTATACCATGTATATTTTTTGTGCATCTTTGAATTTAAAATAAGAATTACAAAGGCACAACCTCCTTTCCTGGCACGTCCTTCTGTCACTTCCCATTATCATTCTCTCCTGGTACTCCATTATTACCCCCCCCTTGGGGGTTGAGGGGTTTCAAGAATACTCCCCCAGTATCCCTGCTTGTTGTATGAAGTGACTAAAAGGGTTGGTGGTGGGTTAGTGCCCCATCCTGTAAAACAACTAACTAAAAATACAAACAAGAAGCCTCGGACCAGAACTGACCAAAAGATGACGACTTTGGACTGTACAAAGGACTTGGCAAGGACTGCGACGTGGAATGTAAGGGGTATAAATGATGAGGTGAAAAAGAGAGAGAGAGAGAGATTGTACTGGTGCTTGAGGGTGCGAATGTGGATGTACAGTATGTGGATTAACAGAAACTAAATGAAGAGGTGAGTAGGTGAGAATGAGAGGGCAAAAGAAGGAGTGTGTATTGTTGTGAGTAACAGACAGAAGGAAAATATAAGAGAGTATGGATCATTTGGGTCAAGGATTGTGTGGGTAAGAGTGAAAGTTGGACTACAAATGCGGGCAATTGTGTGCGTGTATGCACCAACGCAAGATTGTGCAAACTGAGTGAGAGAAAAGTTTTGGACAAAAGTGGAAGCATGCTTGGAAAAGTTTGGAAGCAATAAGAAAGTGTTTTTGACTGGAGATATGAATGGAAACGTAGGGAATGTGAAAGTGGATGGAGTGGTTGCGGAGTGGGGTGTGCCTGCAGAGATGGATGAGAATGGCAATGCTTTAGTGGACATTTGTGATGGGAAAGGGTTGGTGATAGCTAATATCTTCTTCAAGCACAAAATGATCCATAGGTATACGTGGCAAGTGTTGAGAAGGGTGGATGGTGAACTGAACGAACGGAAGGCAATGACTGATTATGTGTGTGTGTGGATGAAAGGATGAGAAGGTGTGTAATGGATGCAAGAGTATAGAGATTGGGGGAGCAGACTTTTGCAAAATTAATGTCTAAACAAAATGGAGAAAGAGAAGAGGGGAAGGACAAGAGGAAGTAGTTCTTGCAAGGAGGGTAGAAAAGTTACAAGAGGATGGAAAAAAGGCAGAATATAAAAGGGGAGTGGAGGAGCAACTGGGTAAATATAGATTGGAGCAGATGGGGGATGTGGAAGGTGTGTGCAAGATATTCACATAAGAAATCTGTGCAGCATGTGAGATGGTATGTGGGGTGAAGAGAAGGTGAAAGGGGGTTCAGGGAACAGCATGGTGGACTGAAGAGGTGAGAAAGGCTGTGGCACAAAAGAAGCAAGCATATAGTGAGTGGATGAGGAACAGGGGCATCGAAGAAGTTGAGAGACGGACGAGAGAGTTGTATGTAGAGAGGAGAGGTGAAAAGATTAGTAAGAGAGAGTAAGAAGAGAGTGGATGAGGAATTTGGAAGGAATCTGAGTGAGAAGTGGAGGGAATGTAAGAAAATGTTCTGGAAAGAGGTAAAGAGAGGTAGACAGGGTGCCAAAGGAGTTAGCTGGGGAGTGAAAGATAAAAATGGTAGATTACTAGAAGAGAAGGGAGAAAAAGTGAATAGATGGAGAGAACACTTTAATGAATTGCTGAACATAGAGAATGAAAGTAATGCAAGTATAAGTGGCTGGGGAATGGCTGGGAGAAGGAGAGATGTGGGAAGAGAGGAAGAAATCAGTGGGATGGAAGTTGTGGAAGCAATGAAGAAAGTTAAAATGGGGAAAGCCCCAGGAATTGATGGAGTGTGTAGTGATATGCTGAAGTATGGGGGAGAGATAGTAATAAAATGGATGTGGAAGTTGTGCAGATTGGCCTGGAAGGAAGGTTGAGTCCCAGAGGATTGGAAGTCAGGCATAATTATTCCCCTGTACAGTGGAGCCCCTCAGATAGCGTTTTTTAAAGTAGCGAATCCATGGATAGCGACAGGAATGAAACTATCTCACAGCAATTAATGCTGCACGGTTAGCGTAAATCCGCTACGCATTTAACACGAAGCAAGCACGTGGGCAGAGTTGCCTGGTAACACTGATAGTGAGTGCGAGTCTATCATCATTCAGTTCACTGACCCATGTGGAGTGAAAGTACGTATCTTAAGCTTTTCTTATAACTAATCTCCAACTATCTCTCTCCTACCAAATTTTACAGTTTTAAATTTTCCTTTACCTTTACTTTTCTCTTGGGGGAATGCCAGTATCTAGGCGATACTGATGGGTGGAAGGGGAACCTCCTCGTTTGTTTGTCCACGTGCCGCACATTCATTCAACTTGTCACAGTCTCGCCATTGTTAAAGTTTTTGTGACCTTCCATTTATTGTCTGGCTACTAAGTGTTCTAATATCATGGCTTCAACTTCGAAGGCTGGCCCAAGTGGTGGTGGTGGCCCAGGGAAAAAACAGGAAGTGCTGGTAATGTAAAAGTGACCGAAAAGGCCAGACAATACAAGTGTGGCAACCCAAAGAAACAATACTGCGTGGAGGAAAAGAAAAAGATAATTTTTTGAATATGTAGTATACGTTTAACTTATTACAGTACTGAAGAAATATGACGTGATACTGATGGGTAATGGAGGAAATTAGGGGTATAGCTGAAAGAATCCAGGACTGTATTAATTTTTTTAGGTAAGAAGTTTGCCCCTCGGGTAGCGATTTCATGGATAGCGGCCATTTTGGCGGACTAATAAGGTCGCTATCCAAGGGGCCCCACTGTACAAAGGAAAAGGGGAAAAAGAAGTATGTGGTAATCATAGGGGTATTTGCCTTCCTAGTGTAATAGGAAAAGTATATGGTAGGATACCTTTTGACAGAGTTAGGGAAATAACAGAGGAATTAGTTGGAGAAGAACAGGGACGGTTTAGGAAGGGAAGAGGTTGTGTAGATCAGATATTCCTTCTTAGATCTTTAGTGGAAAAGTTTCTAGAGAAGGGAAAGAAGTTGTATCTAGCCTTCATGGATTTGGAGAAAGCATATGACAGGGTGGATAGAAAAGGATTGTGGAAAGTATTAAGAATATATGGAGCAGATGAGAAGTTGTTGAAGGCCGTGAAGAGTATGTATGAGGGTGCTAAGGCTGCAGTGCGTGTGGATGGTGAACTGAGTGAATTTTTCCATTTGAAGGTTGGATTGAAACAAGGATGTGTCATGTCTCCATGGTTATTCAATCTGTATATGGATGGGGTTATAAAAGAGATACAAGGCAGGGCAGTGGCTGTGGGAACAGCCCTAGTGAAAGAGGGCAGTGTTTGGAAACTCCCTGTACTGTTGTCTCCAGATGATACTGTGTTGTTAAGTGACGATGAAGGGGAGCTTCAAGGCTTGGTAGATGAATTTGGGAGTGTGTGTAAGAAACGGAATCTAAAGGTGAATGTAGGGAAGAGTAAAGTGATGGTCTTCGAGAGAAGTGAAGTCAGTGAATGTACAGTGAGACTGGATGGGGACGATATGGAGAATGTGAATTCATTTAAGTACTTGGGTAGTGTGATGAGTAGGGATGGAAGTTTAGAGGGTGAAGTGCATGAAAGGATGCAGCTGGGAAGAAAGGCTCCTTGTTCCTTGAAAGCAGTGATAAGAAACAGAGAATTGGGCATGGAAGTGAAAAAGCTGCTACATGACAGTATTGTGATACCAACTCTAACATATGGAAGTGAAGCTTGGACCCTGTTGGGGGGACAGAAGTCAAGAGTGAGAGCAGTGGAAATGAGTTATTTGAAAGGAGCATGTAGAGTCACATGGAGAGACAGAATGACAAATGAGGAAGTGAGGGACCATTGTTGTGTGGATGGGGATGTGATAGGAAGCATTAGGAAGAATACATTAAGGTGGTTTGGCCATGTGGAGAGGATGGAGAGAGACTGGGAAGGAGAGTATATGTGAGTGAGGTGGAGGGGGAGACCAAGGATGAGATGGAGTGGAGAGGCATATGAGAGACAGGGGTGTGAGCTGGGAGCAGGGGAATGAAATGGCGGGGGACAGAGAGACATGGAGGCGGTTTGTTTGTGGCCACCCCTTACAGGATTAGGGCATCTGGCAATAGATAGATAGATAGATAATCATTCTCAGGACTGGTGCCTACTCTCCCATTCATGTCACCCATTACAAACACTATAACTCCTGGGCATTTCTCCTACTACTTCACCCAGCTCATCCCAAAACCTGTCTTTCTCCATCTCACTCCTGTCATCACACAGTGCATATGCTACAATCACTGCCAATTTCACCATCGCAAACTTGAGCTTGACATACACACATCTCCAGCTGAAACATTTGTAGTCTCTCATTCCATTCTGCCACACATCATTTATCAACAAAGCAACTCCTTCCTTGCATCTTTCTTGCCCATTCATGCCTGACCTTCCACATTTTACAACCTCCCACTCCTCCACTTCACACCCTTTCATCTTGGTTTCACATAATGCCATCACACCATATCTCGCACTCTTGAACACGTTCGCCACTTCCACCCTCTTCCTCTCCTCATTCACACCTCTCACATTCCACATTGCCATGCAAATCTGCCCATTTGGTTGGGCAGGTACTGGGCCCTCCGAGGCTCTTCAAAACGTTTGCCATAATTTAATGATTTTAAACAGGGGTATCTGGGTGACACTAACCTGGTCAGATACCCCGGTTATATGTTTACCACCCAGCGTAGTAAACGGTTTCCTGGGTACCATACATGAAATCATTTGGCCTGTTACCCTGTAGAGACCATAAGGCAACACTGACTGAGTGGATGATGGGCACCCGAATTGACCATAAAGAAATTACAGTTAATGGGCACCTCCATTGACCATAAAGAAATTACAGCTATGATAATAAGCAGAATAACAATGATATAATGAGAAAAATAATGAGAAATATGGAAATGCTGTGACCTCTTGATTATCTGATTTATATGGAGGAAGGGTGGGATATCTCCCCCTCCTCCCTAATTCTCCCTCCCTCTCATGTGTTTGACTATATGTACACATGCACATCCCCATTCTCACTCTTTCTGATACTTATTCATCAGTAAGTTTAACAAGTTTCATGGTTTTCTCAATTCTAATGGGAAATTGTGGGTCTGTGGTGTTAGTGCATATTGTTGTTAGTGTGTGTGCGCGCGCACACACACCTGCTAAGTCGCGAGTGATGATGTCATTGGAAGGTTCCTGTAGCATGCAAGCGGGGACCTTGGGCAGTTCACGTTGTGAGGCCGGTGAGTGTGGTTTGCCTAGTCTGACACTGGTAGCAAAGCGTGGTTCGAAAAATGGTGTCGTGTTCGACCAAGTGGCCTCCAAAACTTGAAAATGATTCTGCTTATGAGAGCTGGAAAAAAGACATTGACATTTGGTGCGAACTGATGGACTTGGCTAAAGAAAAACAAGCCATAGCCATTCACCGGTCATTGTCTGGAAGAGAGCGTGGCATCTTCGGAGATTGATGTGGATGTTCTGAAGCAGATGGATGGTGTTCAGACCTTGCTGAAAAAATTAGACGGTTTATTTCCCATGGACAAAGGACGTCGACAGTTTGCAGCGTTTTACGATGTACAACTTCAGAAGAGCCGATGATATGAACTTTCGTGAGTTCGTGACAGAATTTGAGCATGTTTATTTCAAATTTACAAAGCAGGACATGGCACTGCCAAATTCTGTGATGGCTTTTATGCTCTTAGCTGCATACAAACTTTCAGACAGTGAGCAACAACTAGTGATGTCCGCAATAACTGAGGTGACATACGAAAATATGAAATCTGCCCTGAATCGTATTTTTGCTGGTGAAATTGGCAGGCAGAACGAGGCATCGGTGTCCGCCTGGGAGGTGAAAGGCGAACCAGTATTTTGGAGTGACGAAGTTGAGGGTGAGGAAACGTTTTATGCTAGAGGTACTCAACGAGGACGGAGAATGTTGCGGGATGGTGCAGTACGTGATCGACGTCGTGGTAGTGGCCGATGTTTAACCGTATCTGCTAGAATTCCCCAACGCTCATCCACCGGCAGGAGGCAGAACCCACTTGGGTCTGACGGAAGGTATCGAGGTGTTTCGTATGTGATTCTAGATTTCATTGGGCACGTGACTGTCCAAATGTAGACGAAAACGACGGCAGTTGAGAAGAAAATTCTGAAACAGTGCATCTGTCGTTATTTATGGGCTATGCGGATGATGCCGCTAATAGAGGTAAGTTACAGACTCTAGTAGAAGAATCTAAGGGATGTGCTCTTTTAGACACAGGGTGCTCTACAACTGTATGTGGAGATAAATGGATCAATTGCTATTTAAGTGAGCTCACTGATTACGAACGTGAAGCTATAAGAGAAGAAGCATCATCCTCAACGTTTACTTTTGCTGATGGTGTCACAGTTTCTTCCCTCAAACGTGTTACTCTGCCCTGCTACATTGGAAATATGCGTGCAACCATCGTGACTGATGTTGTGGACTGTAATATTCCCTTGCTGTTGAGTAGACATTCTATGAAAAAAGCAAAAATGCTGATTAACTTTGGAAGTGACCAGGTCAAAATTTGTGGAACTATCATTGATTTGAAGTCCTCATCTTCAGGCCATTACTTGCTTCCAATTTCTTTATGACTAGGTCGTGAATTTTGTGAAACAATCATGTTGGCATCTCTTGGGGGTGATGTAGAAAAAACTGCTTTGAAGCTTCATGGGCAATTTGGACACCCAACATCGCAAAATTAATTAAACTGATCACAGATGCGGGAATTAAAAGTTCACAACTGGAGCGGGCTATCAAGGCTGTATCTGATGCTTGTACAGTCTGTTGCAGATTTAAGAAAGCCAAGCCCTAACCCACAGTCAGTTTGCCCATGGCGTCTAAGTTTAACGAAGCCATAGCCATGGATTTAAAAGCTTGGGGAAGGCATTATTTCTTAGTCCTTGTTGATTTGGCGACCAGGTATTGTAATGCGATAGAAATCGCGGACTAGTGTGCGCCTACCATTATCAAAGGAATATTTCGGAGCTGGATTGTTGTTTTTGGTGACCTAGAAAAATTCTTACAGACAATGGCTGTGAATTCAACAATGCAGAAATGCGAGATCATGACAACGTCTGCAGAGAGTCCTTGGAGCAACGGAGTCTGTGAGCGTCAAAATGCAGTCATTGGTGACATTGTTAGGAAGATAATGGCTGATAGCCAGTGTGAATTGGATGTGGCCTTGGCATGGGCAGTATCGGCAAGACATGCTCTAACCAACTTGTTTTTGGTCAAAACCCTGGCCTGCCTAATGTGTACGCAAATGATCCTCCAGCCTTGGAACCTTCATCACCATCGAAAATTGTGAGAGACAACTTGAACGCTCTTCATTTAGCTAGACAAGAGTTTATAGAGAAAGAATCAGATGAACGTTTGGCTAAGGCTCTGTGGCACAACGTACGTTCAAGTGACTTAAACGACATCCGAAATGGAGATGAAGTCTTCTACAAAAGAAATGACAGTCATGAGTGGCACGGTCCCGGAATTGTAATAGGCAGAGATGGGAAACAAATTCTGGTGAGACACGGCGGTGTCTATGTGCAAGTGCACGTATGTTGTCTAGCGCATGCGCCAGAGCAAGATACTACAGTTGAAAGTGGTGTCAGCAGTGATGAGAACAATGCTGTCCAGGAGAAGCCTAATGACGATCCTCTGCAAGTGTTGAATGACTATCCACCAGATGACGAGTCGGAAGATGGTGTGGTTCCAATTGATGAGCCTCCCACAGTTTCTATTCCAATTAATCAGCCTCCCAAAGTTTCTGTTGGTCAAAGTATAAAAGGAATGCACTCAGAAAGTGGAGAGTTGGTGTCTGGAAGGATTACAAGTCAGGCAGGTAAAGCCACTGGAAAGTACAAACACTGCTATAATTTGAAGAGGGACTCTGACAGCAGCACTGACTGGATAGATTTGGAGAAGGTAAGATCTTAGCGAATGGGAAGTGGTTGATGATGACGCAGAAATGCTTGTTCTTTTCAACTCTGAGGCCGTATTATGCGCTAAAGAAAATGAAATTACAAACTGGCAGAATAATGATGTGTATGAGGAAATAGATGATGTTAGGCAAGGTGCCATAATGGTTCGATGGGTTGTGACAGAAAAACTGAAAAATGGAAAGCCTATTGTTAAGGCCTGCTTAGTCGCCAGAGGATTTGAGGAAGAAACAGTGGATCTCCGAAAAGACTCACCTACTTGTTCAAAGGAAGCAGTGCGTTTGGCACTTTCTTTGGCCTCCACCGGGATTGCCACACTATGGACGTGAAAGCAGCCTACTTGCAAGGTAAAGACATTGAGAGAGTTGTTCATTTACGTCCTCCACCTGAATATGCAAATGGTAAGTTATGGAGACTAAAGAAAACTGTTTACGGCCTTTGTGATGCTGCTAGGCATTGGTATCTGCGCGTAAAAGATCAATTGTTGAGTCTTGGAGCTAAAGTGTCATCACTGGATTCAGCGCTGTTCTCTTGGAGCAATGGTGGCAAAGTCGAAGGCATAGTATGCATCTACGTCGACGACTTCCTTTGGGCTGGTACACATGAGTTCGAACAGCAAGTGATAAATTCATTTGAGTCAAATATTCCTCATCGGCAGTTCAGAATCAAAAACCTTCAAATACGTTGGTCTCAATGTCATCTCCAACATCGATGGCAGCATAACGCTCGACCAATTCCAGTATGCTTCATCTCTGAAGCCAGTCACACTGAGTAAACATCGTGCAGCAGTAAAATCAGGGGAGCTGTCCGAGTCTGAGAAAAAGGAATACCGAGCATTAATTGGGCAACTCAACTGGATTGCCACACACACTCGGCCAGATATTGCCTTTGATGTGTGTGAGTTGAGTGTGAAAAGAAACCAGGCTACCATAGCGGATTTGCTTAGACTCAATAAGGTGATCTCAAGGGTGAAGACTGACAACATGAAGCTATACATTCCAAGAATGGGGCCGATCGAGGACCGTCATATAGAGTGCTTTTCGGATGCCTCATTTGCCAGCCTTGTAGGCAATGGACCTCAGGGAAGTTTTGTAATCTTCCTACGAGATGATAGTGAGGCAAGATGTCCTATATTCTGGCAGACAAGAAAGATCAGGAGGGTCGTCAAATCTACCTTATCTGCTGAGGCGTTGGCGCTGCTTGAATGTGCTGAGACTGCTGTATATCTCGCCAACATATTGCGTGAGGTTTCTGGATGTGGAAAGATCAAAATAAAGTGTTTCGTCAACAACAAGAGTCTGGTGGACGCCCTTTACTCTTGTAGGAGCGTAGAAAACAGGAGATTGCGCACTGATGTTGCTGTATTACAAGACATGTTGGCGCGAGGGGAGATTGATGAAGTATCTTGGGTGGATACATCACAACAACTGGCTGATTGTCTCACCAAGCAAGGTGCCTCGACCGAGCGGCTGCTGCAGCAGTCAGCCAAGACTAGAAAGTTTATAATACTTCAAGAGACATCACATATTGGTATGTGGCCACAGACTGGGTCTTGATAGTAAATAAACAAAGGTGTATGTATTGGATACATAGTACATATCAGGTGTTGATGGTACTCACACAAAAGTCTATGTATTGGATACATAGTGTGTATCAGACACAACTAGACCATCCAGCTTCGTCCTTGGAATCTTTTGTCAAATTAAGAAGAGAGGACGAGAGTGTTAGTGCATATTGTTGTTAGTGTGTGTGCGCGTGCACACACCTGCTAAGTCACGAGTGATGACGTCATCGGAAGGTTCCTGTGGTATGCAACTGGGGACCTTGGGCAGTTCACGTTGTGAGGCCAGTGAGTGTGGTTTGCCTAGTCTGACATATGGTGGCACTTCGAAGTTGTGATCTCCAACTGGGGGCCAAACCACATATATTTCCCTGTACCACATTGTGGGAAGCACCATAGTGAGGTCCTGTCTACCACAAGGAGGTGCTGGTTCTTGGACAGTATATATACTCTTCTGTACCTGTAAGACTGCCCCACAGCAGTTGCTTACCTGTGGTCAATGGATCTGCTCAGTCAGACAGATCAGGATCAAACAACAATAACAAAACTGAGGTTCAGTCAGATGAGTTCAAAAACTGAAGGAGTAGTGGCATAACACATTACAAATCTGTGAATGGCATAACAGATTACAAATCTGTGAACTCAGGGATAAGGGACTGAAAAGAGAGGCTGCTAGAGATCAAGCAGTGTGGAGAGCTGTCATTAAGTGAAAAGACCAATGCATTCATACACGTTGAAGCCATTTTATAAGCAAACGGATGAACCAAATGAAATCTGCGTAACAACTTACTTTGGTGTGGAAGGCTGTTTATGGTGTGGTGGATGTGTTGGTGGCAGTGGTGGTTGTGGTGTGTTTCTCTGCACCCCAGCTGCACCACTACGCACTCCGCCCTTGTTTATTATGTTGCTCCGGGTGCCTCCACCCTTGGGATTCTTGCCTGTTGAGATTATGGAGCCTTTCTGGTTGCCCTTTGCTGCTAAACGCTTGGCACGACGCTTCCAGTTCTGTGTAAAAGGGAAATCGGTAGTCAGCCTAAGAAATAACGGCGAAGTATCCAGAAGTTGTTGGTCACCGATGATGCACATACTCCTCCTTATATCTTTACAATGTGAAACCAATTATGTAAAACTGTTACAGAAAACAATAAGTAAACGTCAAAATATCAGTATATTTCGAAATTGTAGGAAGCAGTGCATTTGTTACGATAACAGGAAATCCTAAACGGAACAAATCGAAATGTCAAAACTATTGCTCAGGGATAGTCAGGAATAATTTGCGGAGTTCATATCAAGTATGGTAACATGCAAAAATTTTTAGTAGCACAAGATTGAAAAGAAGAGAGATTCAATAAAGAAATAAAATCAGCCATTATTATTTATAAAATAATTTTGCTTATAATACTTGGGAATAATTTAAAGAAGAGTATTTCCATTTCTGCTTTCTCCATGGTCAATGACAGAAATCAGGAAATCGGCATAAGTAAGTAGGACTATTTTAAATGGTTTGATCAACTAGCAGGAAAGGAGACTACTTTTACCCAAAAACATGAAGTTATTATACTGCATTTGGCCAGTTTTCCATTGAGAAAAATCTCTGGAAGACTATACGCCAGTGAATGAAATATAAAGAAAGAACCTCGGAAATCTGTCGAGAATCGGAGCTCCTTGGAGAATATCAATTTGGGTCATAACCTAGTATCCTCAGTTCATAAGCAAGAGTAATAAAATGAGGTTCATAAAAAAATTCACTGAATTCAAAACTTCGAAATCAGCATTTTCAGTTAACCAGGATGTAGTGGTTTATTTAAAATGAAAGATGTTACAGATTAAAAGATAGAGCAGTAAGTATGTGCTTTTGCAATGCAAGAGTTTATACTCGTAAACTCATGTTTTCGTCCTCTTTATTGCCTAATGTAAGAGAAAAAGGTAAAATCTGTCATACCTCCTTACAACTGTAAATAAGTTTGCATCACTGGGAATAAAGCAACTAATTATAATTATTATACGTGAGGCGAAGACAAGAAGTAAAGGCAGAATGGTCTTGCTGCTACTGCAGGTAGGGTATTAGTCTTCTCATATTACTATGAACAATTTCATTGTTGTGGCATCCTTACTGTTGCTATATCATCACCGTAGCACTTGAAAATAAAGTACTGTATTGCAGTCACAAGAATTTTCCTTAACTGGTCTTCGAAGCTAGAGCATTTGTATTTGAAACCGTGGGAAGCCAATACATCAGGAACACGGAGTTATACCATGTGCTGCGCGCGGAGTAATACGTTACCATTCATTCAAATTGGGAAACGTATCTAAGTATAATATATCACTGCCTCGTGTTACTCATTTTACATAATTTTTAGTGAGATACAGTATACTTTATATTTTATTTGATATGATGTGATGAAGGCACAGAATTTTTATTTTATATTAACTAAGTTTTCACTGAACGTATGGCAGTGCAGAGTGATCGAACCAATCTGAAAATCTGCCATCACTTCTTGGGGTGACTGAACAAATATTTCTGGTACAGTACTAACATTATCATCCACTTCCTGACCTCTTTCCCACCTTAACATAGGATGAAATCAGTCTGTCTGTCTATTGCCAGACACCTTAATCCCATAAGGGGTGGACATAAACAAATCACCTCCATGTTGTTCTGTCCACTGCCATTTGGCTGCCCTCCTTACAACTCAAAGTCCCTTCTCTCATATATCTCTACATCTCATCCATGGTCTCCCCCTCCTCCTCTACTCCTCCACCTCTCATATACTCTTCTAGTCAGTCTCTCATTCTCCATCCTCTCCACATGGTCTACCAAAAATGGGCCACACTCTCACGTGCACACAACACAACTCTTCAAAATCTTGGCTCCACCTCACAGATAAAACCACAAAAGACTTTTCATTCTTCTAAATGATGCATTTCAATTCACCCACTGGATTTTTGCTGGCTGATATAATGAATTCCTTTTGATTACCCTTTGCTGGTAGTCGGTAGGGAGACTCAGCTGTTCCACGGGATGCAGGTTCTAATCCCACCTCAGGTAAAAACAGTTTAAAGAATATAAATTTTGTTAAAGTAAACTTCAATGATCTACCATTAGACCTGCCAACATGTCACAAAAAACTCCTGCTAATACCAATACACCAGTACTTTAAGAGACAGCTCTAGCATGTATTCAATATGGACAGTGGGTGCTAATGTCCAAGAGATGACATGTCATAGGGCATTACCGGTAATACTAATACATCAGTCCTATATGAGATAACTCTACCATGTATTCAATGTGGACAGTAAGTGTTAGAGTAGAAGTGGTGATATGTGGAGGTGACTGGTACGAAGGAGGATTGCTGGGCCTCAGGGAATGGGCTGTTGAGTCCAGAATCACCATCGTCAGAAATTTTGAACACATTTACAATCAGTTCCCTGTAGTAACTTACATTTGTTTTTGCTGCAAGAATTGAGGACATGTGAAACGTCTGTGCTCTTCTTTTCTTGTCCATCCTGTTAAAACAAATATTTTTTTACCATGATTCTCTTCTTGCAACTTTTTTGTTTCTCAGCAAGAATGAGGAATGTGAAAAGATTATACTCCTTAATTTTTACATTAATTTTCTTTCTGTTTCTTTTTCTTTTTTTTTTAGTTGGAATGAAAAACATGAAAAAATTCTACTCCTTACCCTTCTGGCAGTAACAAATCTGAGCTACAATTGGGAACTGCTGGTAAACACTTTTAAATATCCCACCCTTAGTCAGCAAAATCTCACTTTTCCTGTCCAACTCTCCAGTGCAAAAGTTACCTGATACTCTCATTCATGTATACTGTACAACAAGTCAGCTCTGAAGCCGTCTTCCTTTGTCGGTATTTCCTTCTGCCTATGACCTCCAATCTTTTAAATGTAATGTGTCCAAGCATCTCAAAATAAAAGGATCTTAATTTTCCCTCTCTCTTTTGGAGGGAACAATCTTGTAGGCTACCAAGCATGAAAAAAAGAAAAAATACCCATGGTGTATGAGACATGGCAATCCACCAACTCGATTCTCCCACCATACAAGCCATCTCTCCATATTTATAGTGAGAAATCTCAATCCACAAAAGGTTGACCAGAAATGAAGTATCCCCATATTACCCTCTCCTCTGACATCAAGCTACCTTCACTCCACCTCACACACCCTCATTCCTATACTTCCTTCCACCTCACACACCCTCATTCCTATACTTCCCTCCACCTCACACACCCCGATTCCTATACTTCCCTCCACCTCACACTACCCTCATTCCTAAACTTCCCTCCACCTCACCTCATGCTCATTCCTAAACTTCCCTCCACCTCACACCACCCTCATTCCTATACTTCCCTCCACCTCACACCACCCTCATTCCTATACAGTACATCCCCCTAGTACACGAGTTCCTAGTATGCGAAACGCCTAGTGTGCGAGGACCTATTTTTAAATATTTTTTATATGTTATTAACCAGAGTACACGAGTCAATCCACACAACGCAAGGCACCAGGAGAAAAACCAGTGTTTTCAGGTGTGAACCCCGAGTGCACTACCTGCCTCTCCACCATGCACCACTCTCAACACCCGTTTCTATAATAAAGTTTGGATTCACATGAATAACAGTTATTTCACAAATGCCAAGTTGTTATACCACAAACCAGTGGAGGTGGAGGGGAAGGCGGCAGGCGAGTCAGGGTAGGCGGTGAGGGGAGGATCTTCCAACTCCTCCTTGCTACTGCTCACATTTTTAGCAACTTCCTTCACCTCTTCTTGTTTGTCCATTTCATTCCTCATCTTGTTATGGAAATTATGTCCATAACAAGATGTCGAATGAAACAGACAAACAAGTAGAAGTGAAGGAAATTGCCAAAAATGTGAGTAGTAGCGAGGAGGAGATGGAGGATCCTCCCCTCACCTCCTCCCCTGACTCACCCCCTGTCGTAGTCATCACCTCCACTGCCCCACCAGCCGCCTCCCCCTCCACTTGCATGTCTAACTGGTGCCATTTTCTGGCACCAATTAGACATTATTGGTGAGATCCTACTGTACTGTACTGTATATGTCTCAGATATTTTCCCTCAAACGGGTCAAAAAGGTCACTGATAGAGGGGAGGGTGCCGCCCATATGTTAATTTTCCCATTAGTTTAAGTATTCCCAGTAAGCGAGCACCTATGCCACTCATATAGGCGTGTACTAGGGGTATGTACTGTACTTCCCTCCACCTCACACACCCCCATTCCTATACTTCCCTCCACCTCACACCACCCTAATTCCTATACTTCCCTCCACCTCACACCACCCTCATTCCTATACATCCCTCCACCTCACACACCCTCATTCCTAAACTGCCCTCCAACTCACACACCCACATTCCTATACTTCCCTCCACCTCACACACCCTCATTCCTATACTTCCCTCTACCTCACACACCCCCATTCATAAACTTCCCTCCACCTAACAAACCCCCATTCCTATACTTCCCTCCACCTATCACACCCCTATTCCTATACTTCCCTCTACCTCACACCACCCTCATTCCTATAATTCCCTCTACCTCACACACCCTCATTCCTAAACTTCTCTCCACCTCCAACATGTTGTACTGGAGGTGGGGCTGGAGCTAGCTTGGTTGCTAGGGTGAGAAGTGGTTGGAAGAAGTCCAGGGAGCTGTTGCCACTCCTGACATTGAGAGGACTCTCCCTACATGCTAAGGGGTCTTTGTATGCAGCATGTGTTAGGAGTGTGATGCTGTATGGCAGTGAGATCTGGGCAGTAAAGGAAGAGGATATTCGCAGGCTTAAATGTACAAAAATGACAATGATCAGGTGGATATGCAGTGCGTCCAGGCATGCAAGGCCTGGGGGGGGGGGCTGGGTTTACGATGGAAGAGTTGAGAGGTAGGATGGGACTGGAGTGTATTGGTATTGTGATGAGGAGAGGTAGGCTGAGGTTTGGGCATGTGGAGAGGATGGGGGATGATAATTGGGTGCAGAAGGTGAGAAGTGTTAATACTGGGGGAGGGGTTGTGAGGGGTAGACCGAGAAAGACATGGGACGAGGTCATTAAGTGTGACCTCAGGGTTAAGGGACTGAACAGGGAGGCTGCCATAGATCGAGCAGCATGGAGAGCCGCCATTAGGTGAGCAAGGCCAATGCATGTAAGCATGTTGGAGCCTTCAAAAATGAAACGAAACGAAACCTCACACACCCTCATTCCTAAACTTTCCTCCACCTCACACCACCCTCATTCCTAAACTTCCCTCCACCTCAACTCCCCCTCATTTCTATACTTCCCTCCACCTCACACCACCCTGATTCCCAAGCCTCTCCACCCAATCCCTCCACCTCATCCTCAGTCTCTCCTTTCCCCTCCACCTCACTCATGCTGTCCTTGCCAATCTCTTTCTATTCTCTACAAATGCCAAATGTTTGGTACCCCCCCTCCCCCTCCACCACTCATATACTCTCCTTGTCACTCTCTCTCCATCCTCTCCACAAACCAAAACCACTGAAATAACTCACATATTTTTGAGTGTTTGAGACCAAGGCCCACAACTCCCCAAGACGCTTGTTGACGGCTGAGAAATCTGTGAGGGTAGAGAGAAATGAGACTGTGGTAGGGAACTTAAAAGAAATGAAGCAACACCCAAATATTTTACAAAGTTATTAATTCATCAATCTTTTTTTGTTCAATCATCCATTCAGTCATTTTTGTAATATTCACTATAATGACATTAACCATAAGGCAATGGTAAGAAAAAAAAAAATCAAGGGGTGGTTGGGGTTTATTGCTCACGTAATGCCACTCATGGGTGAGTGAAGCTGATCACTCTCATCTTAAATGTCAGAACCAACCTGCCTAGCCCTGGGCTCGTATGCTCCTCATTGCATTAGATGATGAATGAATGAATGAATGATTGTGATATGGGTAACTATAAAGATAATAACAAAAAATATTAAATCACATGCCCATCCACATACCCATATTAGGATTTGCCTGTATAATTCCTGGCCGCACCTCTCGTGCCCACAACATATATGCTGTGAACCTTGATTTCTGAAAAATAAAAATTATAAATACATACATATTATCCAGTTATATATAAAACCTTCATTGTACACCATTCATATAACACACATACACACACACTAAACACAGCACTTAGCAATTTGAAACTTAGACAAAATGTTGATACATAGACCATCCTGTTTTGATTCATTCATTCTGTTTTATTTACTGTATAAAAGCTCCAACATGCCTGCATGTGCTGACCTTGGTCACCTAATGGTGGCTCTTCACACCCCTCATTTTCTAGCAGCCTCACTATTCAGTCCCTTATTCCTGAGATCACTCTCTAACCTAGTTCAAAGTATTTGTTTAGTAAAACAGCACAATAAAGGAAGTTGTAAGGTACTAACACTCAAATCACAAGTGTTTGGTTTCAAAGGCTTTATGGAAAGTGGAGAATTTTAAAAAGCAGAGTAATGATGCCAAATGTGAGAAAATTGTATAATAACTAGCCTAGTCTACAGTATACCATTAATAGCATATGCAGTGAAGTACAGAGTATTTGCAATATACAGTAAACTCTTGTTAACTCGTGATAACTGGGTTCCAACCCTCTACAAGTTAGCATTTTTACAAATTATCGGGAAGGTTTCCCCCCCACTCCCTCCAGAAACACATTATACAGTACAGTACACTAAAAAAAAATTAAAACTACTGTAATAGAAACTTACCTTGTTTTGGTACTGCAAGGAAGTATTCAAGCATGAATCTTGTCCTTGTTCCTCTTGATGTCATAAAATGTGCTGGGTTTGATATCTAACTCAACAGAAATTGAACAAGTCAAAGTGCCAGCATCACATCGAGCCAACACCTTCAGCTTCTCCTGCAGGGTAAGGCTCTTCAGTTTAATGTCCTTCCTCCCGCATAGTACAGTGGGCCTCTTGCTACTGTCCGAAGACATGATGGCAGGGTATGTAGGGCACAAAAAACAAAGTGTAACACAACCAAAAACATTAGCGAGCTGCGAGAGACGCATAGCAAGTGAAGATTGGCGCCAAACTGAGCGTCGCAGAGGCGGTTTCGGGACAATTTGCCATTAAGTCAATTCACCGTCACAATAATAATAGGACAATTCGCCGTCATTAATGAAGACAGCTATGGGTGAAGCTAGAATATAATTCAAAGGCGACTACAGCGAGGAAGAAACAAGTTAATTATTGACTAAAGGTGCATCCATCCATCCATCATCCAATCCTATGTTGCTCCACAGAGGAGCGTAGGAGCCCAGGGCTAGGCAAGTTGGTCCTGACATTTAAGATGAGAGTGACCAGCCTCACTCATCCCTGAGTGGCATTATGTGAGCAATAAACCCCAACCATCCCTTGGATATAAACCTTCACCGGCTCAATCCGACTGGAGCGGCATCATTACCCACTAAACCACCAGGTGCCAAAATTTGGTTATATGGTTACCACCCAGCATAGTAAATGGTTTCCTGATGTACAGGAAACCATTTGGCTTGTCACTCAGTGTAGAGTCACCCACAGACAGAAGGATGAGGAAAGAATGAAGGAAAGAAAGACAGAAGAGAAAGTATAAAGTCACCCGTAGGCAGAAGGACAAGGAAAGAATGAAGGAAAGAAAGACAGAAGAGGATTGATGGAAAGAAGGATGGAGGATAGGAAAGGGCAGACACCCGATAGCAGCACTACACTGAGTGAGTGGATGGTGAGTGCCCCCACCTACCACCAACTAAAGGTGCAACTAATAAATATCCAAAGCCTATGCTACTGAACACAGACTTTGATGGATTTCCCCTGAAATATTATTAAAGTATTGATTAATTAATAATAAGCATGTTTACAGAATGACGGGGAATTGTCCAGGGTGCGAATTGTCTTGACGGGGAATCGTCCATGTTTTGATGGAGAATAGTTTTGGAAATGAAGAGGCATGGGTGCGAGTTATACATTATGTTTGTTTACAAGCCTAACTCGCGCTTTTCTCTCTCTAGTGAATGGGTTAATACGAACTGTTCTCTCCAAAACATTTTACCACGTGGAGCCTCTTGCATCATGACTACGACTTTAACCTCATTACCTTGTGTTTCCATGAATTAATGGAAATTTTAATGAGCTGATTTTTTTTTTTCACGACAGCCTCTACGGGTTATCCCGAATTGCGATTTATTGAAGCACGAATTGATGAGGGTTTACTGTATCTTCTTATGTGTGTAAAAAAAAAAAAAAAAATCCAACATGGACTAACCATGAGGACAAGTGATATCAATATCCTCCTATTGACTGAAACTAATATTTTGGATATTGGAAGTATTTAAAAGCTTGATTTCTGGATTTAATAGTTTTACTGTACACAGTAGTTTGAGGTACCAGGTTAACCCTTTCATACACAGAGGCCTGGTGAAGAATCCAACCGCTCGCACTCTTTTGACTCAGGATTCGTCCAAGTGAAATCAAATGCTCGCACTCTTTTGACTCAGGATTCGTCCAAGTGAAATGAACTGCTCACACTCTTTCGATGTAGGCTGAGTCAAGCCATATAATTTGCTGTATTTTTTTTTACAACAATATGTTGTTTGACCTTCCTAAAGAATGAAAAAAAAAAAAAAAGGAATTACCATATTATATCATTCACATATTTATTCAATGCCCATTTACTCATGGACATATAAACATTCCGGCAATGATTATAGAATATTGTAGAGAATTTATCTGCGATCCATTTCGTAAAAAAATAACACTTCTAGCTATACTAGAACATTTTTTAAGGCACACGAAATAACAGTAGTCATTCATCACGCCTGTCTGCTCTGAGTGAACTGTTTCATATCATTTCATTCTTGCCTGCCCAGACTTCACACTCCACACATTCCTCACTCAGTGATTTATGCAGCACTGATAAATGATTACAATCATTTCACTCCTCTGCCCTAATTTTTAACTGTATAGTTATGAAACTGATACATGTTACAAATGAATAAATGATCTTCCTAATGAATTAAAAACAAATAAATAAAGGATATAAAACAACATACTTTATCGTTCAGTAGTGTATTCATTTACTCACTGACATATACTCATATACAGTACTCACACACTGTACTTTTTTTTTCACAATAATTTGTTGTGAAAAAAAATACAGTGTGCGAGTACTGTATATACAATATATTAGTGAGTAAATGAATACATTACAGAACAATAAAGTATGTTGTTTTATATCCTTCATTTATTTGTTTTTCAATCATTAGGTGAGAAGAGTGGACGGTGGAATGAATGAACGGAAGGCAATGATTGACTGTGTGTGTGGATGAAAGGATGAGAAGATGTGTAATGGATGCAAGAGTATATAGAGGTTGGGGGAGTGGACTTTCTGACCACCACTTGGTGGTGGCCAGAATCAGAATCCAAACAAGATGGAGGAAGAGAAGAGGGGAAGGACAAGAGGAAGTATCTGTTACAAGGAGGGTAGAAAAGTTGCAAGAGGATGGAACAAAATCTGAATACAAAAGGGAAGTGGAGGAGCGATTTGGTAAATATAGATTGGAGCAGATGGGGTACGTGGAAGGTGTGTGCAAGAAATTCACAGAAGAAATCTGTGCAGCATGTGAGGTGGTGTGTGGAGTGAAGAGAAGACGAAAGGGGGTTCAGGGAACAGCATGGTGGACTAAAGACGTGAGAGAGGTTGTGGCACAAAAGAAGAAAGAATATAATGAGTGGATGAGGAACAGGGGCGTCGAAGAAGCTAATAAACGGATGAGAGAGTTATATGTAGTGAGGAGGACAGAGGTGAAAAGATTAGTAAGAGAGAGTAAGAAGAGAGTGGATGAGGAATTTGGAAGGAATTTGAGTGCAAAGTGGAGGGAATGTAAGAAAATGTTCTGGAAGGAGGTAAAGAGAGCTAGACAGGGTGCCAATGAAGTCAGTGGGGGTGTGAAAGATAAAAATGGTAGATTACTAGTGGAGAAGGGAGAATAAGTAAATAGATGGAGAGAACAATTTAATGAACTGTTGAACATAGAGAATGAAAGTAATGCAAGTATAAGTGGCTGGGGAATGAAAGGGAGAAGGAGGGTTGTGAGAAGAGAGGAAGAAATCAGTAGGATGGAAGTGGTGGAAGCAATGAAGAAAGTTAAAATGGGGAAAGCCCCAGGAATTGATGGAGTGTGTGGTGAAATGTTGAATCACGGGGAAGAGATAGTAATAGAATGGATGTGGAAGGTGTGCAGATTGGCTTGGGAGGAGGGTAGAGTCCCGGAGGATTGGAAGACAGGTATAATTATCCCTCTGTACAAAGGAAAAGGGGAAAAAGCAGTGTGTAGTAAACATAGGGGCATTTGCCTTCTCAGTGTAATAAGGTATATGGTAGGATACTTATTGACAGAGTTAGGGAAATTACAGAGGAATTAGTTAGAGAAGAACAAGGAGGTTTTAGGAAAGGAAGAGGTTGTGTAGACCAAATATTCATTCTTAGATCCTTAGTGGAAAAGTTTCTAGAGAAGGGCAAGAAGTTGTATGCAGCCTTCATGGATCTGGAGAAAGCATATGACAGGGTGGATAGACAAGGATTGTGGAAGGTATTAAGAATATATGGAGTGGATGGGAAGTTGTTGAGGGCAGTGAAGACTATGTATGAAGGTGCTAAGGCTGCAGTGCGTGTGGATGGCAAGCTGAGTGAATCTTTCCATTTGCAGGTTGGATTGAAACAAGGATGTGTCATGTCTCCATGGTTGTTCAATCTGTACATGGATGGGGTTATAAAAGAGATACAAGGTTGGGCAGTGGATGTTGGAGTGGCCCTAGTGAGAGAGGGCAGTGTTTGGAAACTCCCTGTACTGTTGTTTGCAGATGATACTGTGTTGTTGAGCAAAGACGAAGATGAGCTACAAGGCTTGGTAGATGAGTTTGGGAGAGTCTGTAAGAAACGGAATCTAAAGGTGAATGTAGGGAAGAGTAAAGTGATGGTCTTCGAGAGAAGTGAAGCCAGTGAATGTACAGTGAGATTGGATGGGAAGGATATGGAGAATGTGAGTGAATTTAAGTACTTGGGCAGTGTGATGAGTAAGGATGGAAGTCTGGAGGGTGAAGTGCTGGAAAGGGTGCAGCAGGGATGGAAGGTTGCTGGTTCGTTGAAAGCAGGGATAAGAAACAGGGAGGTGAGCATGGAAGTGAAAAAGTTGTTACATGACAGTATTGTGATACCAACTCTAACATATGGAAGTGAAGCTTGGTCCCTGTTGGAAGGACAGAAGTCAAGAGTGAGAGCAGTGGAAATGAGTTATTTGAGAGGAGCATGTGGAGTCACATGGAGAGACAGACTATGAGGAAGTGAAGGAGCATTGTGGTGTGGTTGTGGACGTGATAGGAAGCATTAGGAGAAACAAGTTAAGGTGGTTTGGGCATGTGGAGAGTGAAAGACTGACGAGGAGAGTGTATGTGAGTGAGGTGGAGGGGGCGAGAGGGAGGGGGAGGCCGAGGATGAGATGGAGGGATGGAGTGGAGAGGTATATGAGAGAGGGAGGTGTTAGTTGGGAGCGTAGTAGTGAAATGGCGGGGGACAGAGTGACATGGAGGCGATTTGTTTGTGGCCACCCCTTGCGGGATTGAGGCGTCTGGCAATAGATAGATAGATAGGAAGATCATTTATTCAACTGTAACATGTATCAGTTTTATAACTATCTATTTCTCTATTGCCAGACGCCTCAATCCTGCACGGGGTGGCCACAAACAAATCGTCTCCATGTCGCTCTGTCTACCGCCATTTCACTACCCCGTTTCCAACTCACACCCACCTCTCTCATGTACCTCTCCACTCCATCCCTCCATCTCATCCTCGGCCTCCCCCTCCCTCTCGCCCCCTCCACCTCACTCACATACACTCTCCTCATCAGTCTTTCACTCTCCACATGCCCAAACCACCTTAACGTGTTTCTCCTAATGCTTCCTATCACGTCCACAACCACACCACAATGCTCCTTCACTTCCTCATAGTCTGTCTCTCCATGTGACTCCACATGCTCCTCTCAAATAACTCATTTCCACTGCTCTCACACTTGACTTCTGTCCTTCCAACAGGGACCAAGCTTCACTTCCATATGT